>BOSO01011986.1:0-42930 GCA_018403395.1 Gorsachius goisagi | reverse complement strand
TGCCCGTGATGGTAATTGATAAGATGGTCTCTCCCTGTCCTTATCTCGATTCACGAGCCCTTTGATTTACTTTTCTCTCCTCTGTCCGGTTAGAGGGGAGTGATAGAGCAGCTTTGGTGGGCCCCTGGAGTCCAGCCAGGGTCAAACCGCCACACGGTGATATTGACAGACTCCAGGCTTATCAGGGGGAAGAAATCATAGTCTTGGAAGTGACTGTAACAATCGTATGTGATGACACGCAGTACTGACAATATCCCACTTGACAAAGAATCTTTATGCAGCATTTGTATCAGTAAGAGATTATTTTTATTATTTAGCATGATTTTATTTCTTGTTTTTTGCAGATAGCTGGGTTCGTCCCCTGGGTAGCATCACAAGAGGTATTTCAGAGATTGTTCAGCTTCTGTAGGTGCCTAGAAAGTCACAGTGATTTATTTAACCGTCTTTGGAGTAAAAAAGTGGTTCTGAGTGTGCAAGATGACAAACATACGACACTTGTACTGAATTCTACATTGACCAGACTGGCTGTAGCTCTCTAAACAGCTGTTGGGTTTTTTTTTCCTCCCCTTAGGAAAGTCTCATTATGAAGCATAACTGACGAGTTCTGTATAAGGCAAAATGCTTTGGCATTTAAGAGTAAGGTTGTTTAATATTTAAGTGATAACCTGTAGGTAGAAATAAACCAGCCTGCAAACTGTTGATAATGAACATAAAGCAAATCATCTGACTGGTATGCCTTAGTTCTGAGGCAATTGACCTTGATTACTGATCATTTTGAAGAGTTTCATACCTTTAGAGTATGAAACAATATCAATAATTCTTCCTCAGTGATGATCTGAAAATACACAAAGGAGTGTCTTTCACAAAGTATCATGAAGAAAGAATTGAAAATGCTTCAAGGGGTCTGTTCTTCTTGGTCTGGTCACATTTTAAGAAAATTGTCTTTTGTTTATAACCTTTCTAATATTTTGGGAACAAGTGAAAGTTTTGATTAAATGATTTTTTTTTTAAAGCTGATTAAACCATCTCCATAGTACACAGTTTAATCTAAATGTATCAGTACACATGGGATAATGTAAAATATTTACAGCAGTGAAGCACAATGTAGTCAAAACAGTCCCCAAACTGTACTCAGATGCAGTTCTACTGTCTGATTCTTTAAGCAAACACTATTTTTTTTTCTATACATCATCTTACTGTAAAACTTCAATAATCCTGAACTAGGCTTCTAGTAAAGACAGAGCACTCCATACTTACTACCAACCAAATATTTACCACATAACATGTGTAAATATATCATAAAAATGTGCCAATTAATAATAGCAAATACTATTAAATGACAAAATATATGTATGGATATAATGCCTATTTCATCAAAAGTATGGTGAATAACAAAAGAAAGTGACATTTTTTGTTTTTTTCTTAAGAGTAATTAAATACCATACCTGAAGATATTAATAGCCTTTATCTTTCTGTGTTTCATAAAGACAGGAAGGCTATGTTCAAACTCATCCTTGAAAACACTTGGGTCATCTGTAGACTGTAGCCTATGATTGAAGAGCATATTGGGAAGTAAGAGGAAGTTGTAGCATAATTTCTCTTTAGCTGTCTTATCTGAAATACCATGCAGTCTCGCTTCTAGCTTTTCCTAGAAAACCTAGATTTTCCTAGCTCTGCTTCTAGCACCTCAATTCACTGGATGTTTTAAAACAGAAATAATTTTTTGTTCTTTGTCTCCGAATCTGAAAATCGGACTGGAATAGCTGTCAGGTGTGAGACCAGAAAGGCAAAGTAGAAATAGCAGAAACAGTGCCAATCAAGGCTTGATTCTTTTAAAAGCATTACTTTGCCTTTTCCCAAAAACTAGAGACATAGATTAAATTGACACAGATTATGCAAGTTTCATTAAGTGCAGCTTTCAAACTCTTTTCTGTCATTCTTTATAAACTCTTTTTTTGGCAAGCCTTCAACAGTGTTTTGTGTCAAATCAATATTTTTCATAGTTTTGGCTTATCCTTACTGAATGTGTGAAAGAAATGCCTTAATGATATTCTTCTACAATGGTTGCTGATTTTTAAGGTATTAATGATCAGTGATGATAAGGGATGGTATGTTTAAAAGTAATATGAATATGTCCACTCACCTGAAACAGAGACAAACCCTAGGACACAGTATCAAAATTCTTGGGAATACAGTAATCATTTACTTCAGTTGAATGTAAAAGGCTGAAATTTCTACGGCATGGAGATGTTACCAGAAAATCCTTGAACAAAACAGATTGTCTTACAGAGTGTTTAACAAGTTCGGCTTTCTCTTAGTCACTTTGACACCACAAATTTCTCAACAATTTGTAACACAATGTATAGACAATGAAATTGGGAAATATTGCCCTCAGTGGAACTATGAAAATCTTTATCTTTCCATATATATCCTGCATTCAACATGCAGGTATTGCATGTAGTTACTGAAACTATGGCATGGTCTCCACCAAACTGATAATGAGGAAAATCCATTCTTGCATTAAAAGATCACAGTGTTTTCAACTACAAAAGGAAAGAAAAAAAAAAGTAATTGAATATCCATAGTAAAAATACTTTTGTTAGAGCTGATTTAAAATTCTTAAGCATCGATCAAAGTGTGTAAAGTCCCTGCTGTTTCTCTTTATTCTGTTTGACAGCCACTCTTATGCATCTGCCCATAATGGTAAATGCAAAAATAACTGAACAGGTCTGCAAAATTTGTGAAGTTATCAGGGTTATTTTTTGGCAATATTTTGAAAGTCAGAGACTGTTGTAGTATTTCCAAGGCGACATGTAAATCCTACCTAGGCTTGAAGGAAAGCTTCTAGGCATCTGAGTGGGGGTGAAGGCTTGCTTTATCAATTCCAGCTGATCCCCTATTCTTTACATCTTTGCTTTTACCAGAGGGAGTGGGTCCCAAGAATCCTATAGACAATGGCTCAGTTAGTACTGTCTGCAGCATTCCCTGTGTTTATCAGAAGATTGGTGTCCCTCACAAGCCAATCCCATCAGCCCATAGCAGTTACAATGATTTCTTATGTGTCCCTAATTTCTTAGGTAGTTCATAGTCCAGAGACTATACACATCTGCAGAAACCACATGGTACTTTGAAATATGCTAATACAAATCTTTGAAACATATCTATGGTTTACCTACTTTAATCCTGTTAAAGAAAAAGAGAACTAGTTTCTAAAAATGGAAATGGACTTTTCAAGTATGTAAGAATTATTTCAAATGTGTATTTATTATACAGGTATGCACACAGAGAAAGTGGAAAAAACCCCACTAAATACTAAAGGGAAATGAAATAGATGCTTTCCTTTGTATCACTGGTTTAAAATCTGGACATCCAGGAAGTCTCAAAAGTCATAAGTTCTGTTTAGCAGCCCCTTCCACTGTTGCAGATTGAGCATTTCACTCTGATGTGAGACAGAGACAATTCATTTTGGTGGTCTTTGTATTGTTTTCTGACTCTAATACCAAAGCAAATACTATAAGAAACAAAATGCTATTACATTCTTATTTAGCTGTAATCTCAATCTTTTAATCCTTTTAAGTGACAGAATGGGAACATACAATATACAAGGTGTTCTTCCTTTGAGAGAGCAGAAATGTTTGCAGCTGCGTAAGAGGTTGGATTATGAGAGAAGCACAAAAAAGTGAAATTTTAATTACTGTAACAGGAATGGACAAGAGTCCATGGAACTTGTGCCTTAGTGTACAACAAAGACGTGTTACTATTTCATCTTTTACTTTTTATGTTTTCTGCCACTGGGTACCTGCCTGATATGAAAGCTGAATCAAGTTGCAAATGAACTACTTACAGATTTTACTCTGAGAATATACAGTGACACTAAGCTCATATATACAAATCACATCTGTAAAAGCTTAAATAATGAAAAGATAACAAGTCTGAGGAAATGAGACCATGAAATTCTTTTTCCTTGGATTTGCACTGACAATCGCATTTGCATGTGTCATGTTTAAAAGTAGATTTTTAAGAGGAAGCCACATTGCACTTTTTAATATTTCTGTGTAACCTACCCTTTGTTTATCCAAACCACCTCCAACAATGAAAGGATTTAGGATGCTTATTTTACACCTTAAATGCTTATTTTACTCCTTTTTTTTTTTTTTGTGGCAAAACCAGTGAACAACATCATCTAAGCTCTCTTTATTAAAACTATTCATGGAAGTCATTTCAGAAACATCTCAGTGCAAATTTGAAATGTCATGGACAAATGATGCAGCTGGCCTTGACATACTGTGTTTCTGCCAGAAGTGCAGGCTCTCTTCTGCACATGGGAGACAGATCCACAAGTGTCATGTAATGTGGCAAAGTATTTTGATGTCAACGACTGTTTCCAAGGTGTAATAATTATTGACATTTTAGTTAACAGATTTATGTTTAGCACATGAACATTTTCGTTATTCTCCTTACTTTATATTTCAGCAAAACAGTACGACATTTTAAAATATTTCAGAAGTGTGAGTCAGTGTCTAAACACATTATGAAATTCCATTTCTGTTTTTGAAAAGTTCAGGATTACTGTTTTTGTAAGTAGACTTGGCCATGGCTTCCTATACGTATGATACAATTTTGGAGAGGGGAAATACATGCCAGTATGAGCAACCATTCATCAGATGCTGATTTTGAAATTTGAATTGCAGTTCTCATCTTAGCATTAAGCACCACATCCAAATACCTGGTTAGTGAGCTGTTGTGTAGTACTTAGGAGCCACCTTTAATAGTAATTGAATTAGTAGTGTATTCATGTTGTTCTCATGAGTTTTCAGATCAGACTAGACTTTGTTACTAACACTCAGCATGTCTTTAACAGATGAGCTTGAAGTGAAATTTCATCAAAAAAATGCATTCAAATTTTTTTTTATAAGATTCACTGAGCAACCACTCACCATAAAATGTTAAATTCAGTGGTTTCACATCAGTTTTCTTAGGTAAAATGTTTTTGTGCAGTCTTATGACTGAGCTTTTGTTATTATCCTATTTCAAAGTAAGTGATGAGCCCATTGTGAGAACAACAGACATATTTTTATCAATAAAAAATAACTTTTTTTAAATGGTCCATTTAATCTTTTAAAAATATAGTGTAGTATTACTATAGAAGATGATCTATTCTGAAGAAACTTTTATTTCTGACTTTACAACAGAGGAATTCAAACCCCGATTCTAATTAAGACCTCCATAAATCAGTCTAAAGCTTTGTCAAGGCTATTTAGTAGGAATAATGTGGAGCTAATGTTTCTAAACCAGGTAATCTCTGATGCACTGCAGAAACTTTGCTGATATCTCTTTGGCATCTTATCCTCATGAACAGTATCTTCATTTTTAATTGATGCCTTGAAAAAAATTGTGTCAGAATTCTTCATGCCCATAGCAGTTTCTATGTATTTTGGCTTTATATTGAAAAAGCATTTTTCAAACTACTATTCTGCTGATAGAATTATGTGAGTGCTCGTAATAGTAGCAGTTATGGCCATTGCCTAAAGCCAGCCCTCAGAAAGCATATGGCACATATTTTCAGACTTGTTTTGGTTATATGCCAGTCTGGATTCTAAATGAGGCACCCTGTTTTAATAAAGTTGACTTACACGTGCTCTACAGCAGCTTCTGCATGCTTCCCACTCTGTATTCTGCAGGCTTGGCTTTCAACGCCTCTATTCTTCTGGTCCCAAGTTTTTCAAGAACAAAGCCTGCTGATCATGCCAAATTTTCATTAATTATGGAATAAGGACAAATGTCCACCAAAAATTAGGATAAAGCCACACAATTTGCTTGAATTGATAGAATGTTTGAACTCTTGCTTTCAAAAGGGGAAAGCAGTTTCATTACTATGCTGTTCCACAAAGTCTTGCTGTGTTAAATCACTGCTTAAAATATGACAAATGAATACGAGTAATTTTCAGATGTCAGTATTAGAGATAAAATCTAATGTCGTAGTTTTTTATCAGTCCATCAACTGGTAAATTGATCTGATATCTCAGGTATGAAAGAAGCCAGTTTGTTGCTAATATATGACTTCTTTCCCCAACAATTTGACCTACTTAAAAATTTTTAAAGCTTTTTCAACACACATTTCAAATTTTATTCACTAGACAGAAGTTTAATTCCCCTGTTTTCCTTGGCTTGTTTGATCAATAAACTGATGCAAATTACTCCTAACAAATTACAAACAACTCCCAATAAATGATTCTTATAAGCTTTACTCTGCATTATATCAAAGAGCTTCTAATTTTGCTTTTCATTTATGGTGCTTTCACAATCCAATTCCTTTAAGACTTGAAAGCCAGAGTGTAAGAAATCGAATTCTACTAATTTACTTTTTTTGTCAATTGATTTTGTTACACTACATTAAATAGTCTTCTTCCAATAACCTATGCCCTCCTGACCCTACTATGATATTGATCTTATGCACTTCTTCTTTCCAGAAAATCTCACTTGGTTAACATTTGTACTTTCTCACACTAGCAGCCGTATGGCCCAAACCTTGAAAACTCTTTAGTTAACCGACTCCCACAGAAATTAGAACATAAAGATAAAATAATCAACATAAGAGTTAGTTAGTAAACATATTTTTGATAACTGGGTTGCTAAGTTATAAATCTATACCATTTCCTTGGTGACATCACATATTAATACAATTAAAATAACAATAACAGATACCATAATAATAAATAATACAATTATTATATCATAACTAAGAGACAAATCCAGGCTTGATATAATGGGAATTCTAAATGTCTAAATTCTACTACAGTCACTCCAGTCATGACTGCTTATTTTTCAGCTTTTAGGCAGCAAAACTCATTAAACCCCACCTTGCAAAATCTCTGAATGTCTAGCCTTGCTAGATTATTGGTAGTGTATGAATTTATATGACTTCATTTAAATAATAAAAAAAGCCTGTAGAGTGATTAAGGAATAAGAAATATGCCTCTATCATTAATGGCATATTCTAGATTTTTTTGGCTATACAGTTAAGCTTTTTCTACTTGAAGGTCTTCTCATTCCTTTCTGCCTTGTGAATAGAAATATGGCATTTACTCAGAATACCAGTACCACATTGCTGGAACTCTTTCGGAAGATCTCCAGCAATCACTCATATTCTCAGAGTGGACTGGATTGGGAATTGTAGCCTTGCATACAAAAAAAGTATTCTTGGAGAAAAATACATTTATCTTTTATTGAACAGAACATTTTATTTTTTAAAACTAACTATTTTGGAAAAGTCTTAGGTCATATCTGATCATATCAGAATAACAAAGAAGTTTTCAAATTGCAGAACTGCAAGGTTCAGGTTATATGAGTAGAATCTGTTTCTCTCAAGTCGCTATACTGAATTACTAACCTAGTTTGTTGAAGAATACTCCAGTATATGTCATCCTTAAGTCTTGAACTGTGTTGTTACATAGCATGAGAGGAGTCCAGTACTCCTGCAATTGGTTTTTTTTTTTCAGCCCGTAATAACTCTGAGAATCAGGTAACAATTAGTTTAATTTATATGCTACAATTCAAATATTATTACAAAGTTTAGAAACTCTACAGAATTAAATAAAAACCGCACTTATTACTATTGATACTTAATTTTAAATGCTATCAGAATACTTACACAGCTTCTGTAGCTGGAATTTAATTCTTTGGCAAGACTGTTTTCTTGGCTGTTACTTCCATTGACAAGGATGAAAATTCCCCTTTGTGCTAAGCATTCCACTTATTTTAAAAACCTTTTCTCAATAATTTTCCTAATATAGAGACTTATTATTTAAACAAGTGGGATTCCAAAACTTAGTGCATAAAATAATTATTCAAAACAGAGGCACATTATTTTATAGAAAAATTTTCAGCAAAAGTCTTCATAACACATAAGTGTTCATATTGCAGTAGTATATTTAGAAGACAAATGAAGATTAGTTAAGAATTAACACTAATCACGATGGTCTCCAAGGCAGTTCCAACATTCTTATCCAAGATCTGAAAAACCTTGTGATACCATAACAAATCTCATAATGAGAAAATGCCCAGACTTTTGAGGAAATTGTGAAATCAGGAATTTTGCCTCCAATTCTGTAATCTGTGTGTGTTGCAGTAAGCAGAATTAAAAATATACAGAAACTCCTGAATTTACAATTGCAGTGACAGAATGTAGACAACTAGTGATGCCGTGGAAATTCCCTTCACTAGAAAGCTATATTAATTTATATTCTGATACTAAAGGTGCTTATGATCTTTCTAGAAACCAGAAATAAGAGGAAAATAGGGTGTTTTGTTTCTTTTTGTGCCAATGAATTAATGTGTAGAGATTTATGTAACACAAGAACGGCTGCATTCGTTTATGGGGGAAAATAACAACTCCAGACAAACTGTGCAAAGCAACAATTCTACAGTATTGTACCACCAATTTTCTGTTATGTGAAAAGACACAGCAAGTCTACAGAAAAAAACAGTTTCAAACTTAATGCTATTCCAAGGCAAGCATGATCTACATTAAATTCAGACAGATTTTTTTCAGGATGCAGGAGAAACTCTCATTGTTTAAGTATCCCTAATCTACATACCTCTCCTGTCTTATTTTACAAATCATAAAACAGGGTTAGAAGTCAAACATCTCATAGAAACAGTGCTGAGGAGACAGCTTTTGTATGAAGGAGCCAGCAAAAAAGGCCTCACAAAGCCCACTTGCTACAGCATCTTTATATGCTGTCACAGTGTGCCTCACCTAGGCTTAGAGTCATTGAATTACAGATACTAGCATTCTTGCAAGCTTCTACTGAAAAAAAACCCTTTATCATAATTGAAGGATGTGGCTTAAGCTCAATGAGTCATCTCACTTCTATATAGCATTACTATTAATTGTCTCATAAAGGTAATTATTCTATGTCACACACTTCAAAACTCTGTCACGCTCTTAATATTGATAGCTAAAAGCATACTTTGGGACAATGAATTACCCTCCTGGAACAATACCAAACTATTATGAACCACACAGAAGTATTTAAGCAACAAAAAGTCATATATATGAGGAATTAATCAAATTCTTAAAACAGATTTGCTGAGTTATGAACATATATTGAGGCAAAAGAATGAGTTCATGCAGTTTCTTCTGTGTTATTTTAATAATTCTGTTGTTTGAATCTGATATTTTAACGATTTAATTTACATACTATAATATTATACTTAGCATTATAAAAAATTATTCGTTGTTCAAAGATTCCAATTACAAAAGGCTTAAGTTTAATCTGAAACTTGTATTACCATGATGATTGTAAAAGTATGTGACACTTAGTAAAAGATATTCTGAAACTCCAAAGTGTCATCAGATACACCTCTTTTCAAAATGTCACTGAAATTGTAGGACCATACCAACTTTGTACAAAAGAATCGCATTCTTGTTTGTTCTGGGACAAAAAATAAGAATATTCAGGTCATTCAGCAGCAATTTAGGGCTTCAGCAGTCTCTGAAATCATCCATGGGAGTCCTAATGGGAAGGATTTGCCAGTTGAGAAGTAGTTATGAATCTGATTGCAACTCTCTGCTTCATCACATAGGTCTATTGCAAAAGCAAAACGCCTTGTTCCCTGCTTTTGCTACAACCCATTCAGCATTGGAAGCAAAGGTAAGAATGTTAAGAGCGTGCACTGTATTTTGTAGGCACACATTCCATAAACTGCATTAAGAAAATACTACGTAACAGAACCTTTACTCTGCTGAAGTCAGTGCCAAAACTCACTGGGGTAAGAAATTCAGTAGAGTGAGGATTTCAACTGTTGTTTTTCCTGAAAAGTAAAGAAATCTTTTAATGACTTTTAGTTAGGTCACTCCTATGTTAATGTTATGCAAGCTGAAGGTGGTCAAAGTAAATGTATTTATTTATCAAACTGTTGGGGGAAAAAAATAAATATCTCACTACATGATTATTAGAGGGCATGGGGACTGCTTATGTAGGAAAAATGAGGGAATTTTGTGGGAGAAATTTTCATAGTTACTCAGTTTTACAGAATTGCATACAGATTAGTTACCACACAACTTAAACTATAGGTATAGTTTAGTTATAGTTTATACATAACTGTATAATTTATATACAAAGTTTACATATACAGTTTATATATAGAGATTCTCTCTATATTCTATATAGAGAAACTATATATAGATTAAGTTATATGGTAATTAATTTGTATCCAGTTCTGTAAAACTGAGTACCTATCTGTACCATGACTCACATTTGTTTTTCACAAGAAGACAAACCTGTTATGAGATACATTTGAACACAATATACTGACTACTTCTATATGTAAGTGCATGAAAAGTGTCATTATTTTAAAATTTAATATCTAGGAAGTTTAAGAAGGAATAAGTGCTGTGCATACAAATGATATAAAGCTATTGCAGTGACCTCATCACAGCCTACAACTTCCTCAAGGAGGGCAGTGGAAGGGGAGGTGGTGTTGTTCTCCTCTCTCTGGTGGCCAGTGATAGGACACAAGGAAATGGAATGAAGTTGTATCAGGGGAAGTTCATATTGGCCATTAGGAAAAGGTTCTTCACTGGGAGGGTGGTCAGTCACTGGAACAGGCTCCCTAGGGAAGTGGTCATGGCACCAAAACTGTCAGAGTTCAAGGAGCATCTGGACGACGCTCTTAGCCATATGGTTTAGTGTTAGGTAGTTCTGCAAAGAGCAGGGAGTTGGACTTGATGATCCTTATGGGTCCCTTCTAACTCAAGACATTCTATGATTCTATACTATTTAGGGCATGATGCTTATTTATGATTGCTATAGAACTATTTCCTGTGGCATGCAGTTTTTGTTTTTGTTTTCCTAGGAATATTCCATATTATGAGAAAAAAAGGTCTTTAAGTGATTATTTTTTTTTATGTTAATAGAATGGCTAGGTAAAGCTGCTTAGAACGTTTGAGTGTTTGAGATAATTCCAGTGGAAAGCTATTAATACCACAGAAGAGGAGTTTAAGTTCCCTGACAGGAATGATTTGTATGAAATAATTTTAACAACATTCAATGAGAAAGGCATGCAGTCTAGTAAGTATATGCTTTCACAAATATGTCTAATCATAGCTGTAAAGAAAATTACAAGTTAAAAAACTGTAACTAGTTTTCCACCTATGAACTACAACGAAGTTCAATTAAGTAAAGCACAGTTAGAAAAACCTTGAAAGATTTTATTTGAAGTTAAGATGCACATCACTTAAAAATGGTAAAAAAGTTTCATTAGTGAATTCTGCAGTAGGGTCCAAAATTCTGACAAGATTTCCCAGTTCCTTTTATGCATGAAGAATTTGTTGCTATCCTTAACAAATTCTTAGAGGTTAAAGGAAACTGTAATTTTTTTTCTAGAATGAACTTCAATATTGCAATGATACTCATTATAAACAACTATATCTAGTTCTACAGAAAAACCTTATGACTTCTTCCATAAAATTAATCAAAGAATTTTCTGTTCCTATTTTAATTAAAAGATAGAAAACCATACTTTTAAAAAACTTGGGATGGCCACATATATTTATATAGCACAGTGTTATCCACTGAAAAGTGTGAAAAATATTTTCTGACTCTGTAGTTATGAAGTGATACATACCAGTATCTATCAATCAGTGCTCAGCCACAGATACAAAGTGTGTGTATATATAATGTATTTATAGTCCCTCCTGGAGCATTATTAGTAAGCCTAAGATTTTTACATTCACTGGAAAAAATTATTCCACAGGACATCTGTGGCCATAGACTGAATGAAATGAAGTCAGAAACTACACCTTAGCTCAGAGTTTTGCAGCTGGTATTAACAGAATGCATGGGTTAAATCTATCTGCCCTGGCATATAGGTTCACACAATCTGGTTATGCAAGTTGCTTTTAAAGACAATAGAGCAGTATGGCTATGGCTGTGATGCAGTTTAGCGTACTGTATTGTATGTATCCAAAATAGGTTAAATGAATCATATCCTAAAAACGTCTATTGATTATAAAAGATTCCTGTGTAGCTAGCTGTTACTTTACTAGATGTTTAAAGTTTGGTGAGATTAATCCTGTTTCTTTTGCTCTAAGTATTAATCACATTACTTACTTTTTCATTGCATGTGTTTCTACAGGAAGAACTTGCACTGCAAAAAAAATCATGTCCACCTTCAGAATATCAACAGCACTGAAATGTCCTCTGGCCAGGCACTTCCTACTAAAAACATAAAAACAAAAAAATAACCTGATTAGGAAAGGCCAGATAATGTATGAAAATTCCACTTTAGCACTTGTCAAAAAATGCCTTTCAGAAGCAGAATATGCTAGAGAATAAGAAACTTACAGCAGGAGAAAGATTTTATCTAAAGTCCCTTACTAAGTACATTCATCAGTTTCTCGTTATAACTCCAGGGCCTCTACTGCAAGAGCATTTCTAATTCATTCTCATTTGTGGAGCCCTTGTTTTTTCTGCTTCCTCAGAATGCAATGTTATCTAATGTTATTTCATGCTGAGATGAAACACTGACTGTATCAGTAAGGGTAACCGCTGAGACAGAAGAACAAAAGAATTGTATACATCTTATAATGCAACATCTTCAGTGGCGATATGCTGAGCTAGTGAATTTGCATCATCGGTCCCTAATGAATTATCTCATGCAGTATAGGTTCCAGCAAATTGTGGTATGTGGAAAGATGCTAAGGCTGTGCAAAAAGTTTTATCAGTAAAGTGAACCTGGAAAATTTATTCTTACTGACAAAAAATAAACAAACATACCAAACTTTTTGTCAACTTAATTTCTATTAAGATCCACCATAAATTTTTGCTTGAGTTTGAAATACGATCCTGATTTCAGCTTTGGGGAATCAGTCTTCTGACCTGGCCAGCAGCTGTTTAATATTTTGTTTTCCTGGTTTAGGCCAGGATAAAACTAAGTTACACTGAAGATGCAGATGAGGTTTTTGCCCATTGCAGATTATCCCAGAAGCCATTGTTGAAGGCATTCAACCTAGACTTTAACTTCATGACTATGACACCAGTGTGGGAAACTTTCCAAACATTAGAACTTTCTAGAAGTGATAGCATTTGAATTTTGAATGGATGCCCTAGATCACAGGTGGAAATTAGCCTGCAGAACCAACATCTCATGCCTGATTTTCCATCTAGCTCACACAGAGAAAGCTGTACTAAAAGAGCCTGGTGCTGCCTTAGACCCTTGCGGAAGATGAGACAAAGTGAGGACAAGTTTCCATAAACTTCTGATAATCACACAAGTGCCATGAAAATACTGTGAACAGGACCAGGAAAAGTTTCAACATTCTATCATATTAAAACATTTCACTGTATTATTTCTGTGTCTTCACTGGACAATATTAAATCTTTCAGATACCTTTGGAAACATAGAATTTCCATTTAGACACACCACTCCCAACACCCCAGTTTCTCTTAAAAAGATGCCAGTTAGGATGTGATTGCCTGATTTTTCCTTCTGCCTGTGTGGGTGCTTGTGATAGTGGCCATTATGGCAAGAGTTAAACTCTTTGAAAGAACAAAGCTATATACAATAGTTGGCACAGTCTGATTATTATTGTAGATTCTAAAATGCAGTGAATTATTACCTTTGTAAAATAATAATAAAATAATGTTAATTTAATATTAAACTTTTCTCTCAACCATACAAAATGGAAAAATATAAGAGCTTAGTCATGTCTAACCGAATATGAGCCAGCAGTATACACAGGCGGCCAAGAAGGCCAACAGCATCCTGGCTTTTATCAGGAATAGTGTGACCAGCAGGACCAGGGAAGTCATCATTCCCCTGTACTCAGCATTGATGAGGCCACCCCTCAAATATGGGGTTCGGTTTTGGGCCCCTCATTACGAGAAGGGCATTGAGGCACTAGAGCATATCCAGAGAAGGGCAACAAAGCTCGTGAGGGGTCTGGAGCACAAGTCTTACGAGGAGCGGCTGAGGGAACTGGGGTTGTTCAGCCTGGTGAAGAGGAGGCTGAGGGGAGACCTTATTGCCCTCTGCAACTACCTGAAAGGAGGTTGTAGCGAGGTGGGGGTCAGTCTCATCTCCCAGGTAACAAGCGATATGAGGAGAGTAAATAGCCTCAAGTTGCACCAGGGGAAGTTTAGATTAGGTGTTAGGAAAAAATTCTTCACCAAAAGGGTTGACAGGCACTGGAACAGGCTACCCAGGGAAGTGGTTGAGTGCCCATCCCTGAGGTATTTAAAAGACAGGTAGACAAGGTGCTTAGAGACATGGTTTAGTAGTGGACAGGTACGGTTGGACTCAAGGATTTTAAAGGTCTTTTCCAAGCAAATGATTCTATGATTCATGGCGATTCACATGAAAGGCACTTGCTTTCCATATTATTGATTTCTATATTTTAGCTTAAGAATTGCTGGGTTTTTAGCATTTTAGGTCATTCCCATGCTATTTTTGCCTACTTGTTTGTTTGTTTTCTAATTACTAAATTGTTAACTGAAATCAGAATGGCCTAAACAAAGACGAGTATCAGCTCTTTAATTCAGCATGAGTGTTAGAATTGTATTTGATATATGAAAGAAAAGTCACTTAGGCAAATATGAATGTTGAGATTACAGGTATAGTGAAGGTATGGTAGGCAACTAAAAATTACTCAGTTCAAGGAAAGAAAATTATTTATGTATTATTTTCTTTTAGATTTAACATTTTTTTTTACTCAATATAATATTATTTCCTATATAACATTTGATTTTTTTAGAATACTTCCATTTGTACTTAAATCTGATGGCCTTTCAGCATTTTTTGCTAGACTGGGACTTTGGGTTTCATACTGACCTAAAAAGTACCACTACAAAAGATTCACTGCTCAAGTGCTAGGCTAATTTAGAAAATTATAATTCCTATCATGACTTCTCATGCCTAGTAATTTCCTTTTTCCTTGTAGGATTTGCCATCTCTAAGACCTCCAGTGCTAGCTTAGTTATCCTGGGCAACAAATCCTGATTCTTCTTGCTGAATGAACCTGAAAGGGAAAGAAAGAATATGTAAACAAGATGTACTTAGCTCACTCTACTCATCTGTAACCTCCAGGTGTATCTCTAAGCCAGGTTGGTCAGAGACCGTACTCTGTACTTAGACCATTTAATAAACCTCTCATAAGTCTCTAACCTTCTCTACTGTATAAATAATAAAACCATGTTCTCCCCCATCCCAAAGGAACTTGTCAAAGGATTTAGTGGATTTTGAAATAAATACCTAACATAAATGAGAGATTAGGAACATTTATTCTGAGCTTTATTTAAAGTAATGCATACTCCTTTAAATCAAATTTACACATAACAAAAGAGGAATATGCTTACCAAATAAAGCAATGCAAAAAACTGTTTAACTTCATGCAAATATCAGCTTGTAATTGTATACATTTGTTTTAACTGAATGATGCCCAATCATAACAAAACTGTATGTGGAGAATCGTACACTTTCAAAACAAGATCATTTTGATTTAGGAATACTTAAATCTTGAAATTTAGCTATTAAAGATTACTATGGACATTTTTCTGATATAATTCCCTCTGATCTTGAAGTCAGTATATTTTTCTACATTAGAATTTTACTCCTATATGTCAAATAGTCCAAATAAACAAGGAGAAAACCAAACAAACAAAAGGGAGGCTGACATTTATGAAATAGTTGTAAGTTAAATCCATCAAATGAAATTAAACACTGAAGTAAAAAATACATCTTGAAACAATAGGATTTAAACAAATTCAGCTTTAGCTGAGCTGTTAAATAGATATGACTCCTGTAAAACTCTTCCTTTTCACATGACAAGGCACTATTAAAGTGAATGATCTGATAGGAGTTTGTACAAGACACAGCTCTCGTGTATGTCTTTCGTTGGGTACAGCAGAGTAAAGGGCATGGCTTATGGATAGATTTCTTTGATATTAATTCTGTAATGAGTGATATTATCCTTATCCAATACACAACATGCAAACACCAACAATAGTCAATAGCTATAGGGGGAAAGTGAGCTTAGAAGAATATGCCTTATCTTAATTACATCTCAATCCTTTCAGAGATTCATTTCCCTTCTTTTACACTGAGAAAATAGCTTTAGTATCAGTAACACTGTGCCACTTGTTATTCAAGCTATTTGTAAAAAGAAAAGATAAAACAAAAGAAATGGTAACATATTTTAAACCCTGAAGATTACCCAACCTTTTTTATCTGAAAGGTGCTCTTTAATTCTGGAGATCTTCTATTAGCCCTCAGCCAGAAAGGTCACAGGTGAATGGCACGAGAGACTTGCTCATCCTCCAGGCAGTGAACATATTACCTGTCGTTTTCTTCTAGCCTCTATAGAGCAGAAAACAGATTACTAAACTATTTTAAAGAGAAATATTTTTCTTGATCTACTACTTGATTATTTTGGTCATTCAGTGTAATTAATCTTACATTCTATCAGTACATCCTAGCAGAAAATCACAAAGAACTGCAAAGTCACAGGATATGGGGTATGATGTATATACTACAATTAAGATGATGGCTGGAAGTTTTAGTCTTCTAGTTATAGAGATTTTTTTAAAATCAGTTAATCATCTCTGTTATCCAGACGGGTACATCTGATAAATCTAGCCATTACAGGGTGAACAGAATAACATATTAACTTCTTGTCCTTACCTTAACGAGTATTAAAAAAAAAAAAAAAAGGGTAATTATTTCAAAGGCTACAATATCTGCCCTGAATTTCTATAGTCATGGTGCTCCCATAATCAAACTCTTATGAAAAGAGAGACTTTTGGAATAATTGAAGATATATTTAAGCAGTCCAACTTACCTTAATTTTGTTTTGTTTTGTTTAATAGAGCTTTGGTGACCAAAAAAAAAATTAAACTAAACTATATTCTCTGGAATTAAATAAAAGGAACCTGTTACATTAACTAAAATAAATAAATAAATAAATAAGGATGTTATCCTTTCCAGGCTGAACTTCTGGTTCTGGAAATACATACTTTTAGTTCTTTATATTCACCAATATATATTTTTCAATGTGTAACAATGGCTATTCATGGAATAATGTCTCTTCTTTGGCAGAGGAAGTCAAAGTTGGCACACACACCATACACATAAACTGTACTGCTGACAGCAACCAGTTCAACGTGACTTCGCAGGGGAAGAATCCCCTCTTTAACTGCTTAGATATTTCCAACAAGTAGTAAGACTTTCCTTGTGTTTCTCCAAGTTTGCCAAATAGGTAAATAAGACATCTTTATTTTAAAGAGGAAACACTAAAGAAATGTGTAACAGTTGCTCTCAGAGAACAGAAGCTATGCTTTCTATTACCTCAATTTCAAGAAAAGCAAGTGTGGGAATCTGACCAAAAGGCAGTACTCTGCTCATGTTACCAATATGTACTCTGATCATATTACCAGGACTATAATGTTCACAACAAAGCATATCATGCTTTGCAGCCTGTACACAGCCAAAGCAAGTTGATTCCTTTGGTCTTCTCAGATTCTTGTGTTCAGCTTACAAAACCTCTTCCTTACATACATCATCTTCATACCACATATTGAATGATAATACTTGATCTTTTTCACCACACTGAATCTATAAAGTAACCCTATACCATACCATGCATCATTGTGGCTAATGTACTTCTGAAACACAAACCCACTGCTTAAGAGATTGTGTACCTGACTGAACAGTATCATGGAGACATTCCCAGAAGCTGAGTCCTAGTTCATATCACAGAGAAATAAAATGGAAAAAAAACATTTTTGCACTGTTCCTACATTATGCATTCATGCAGAGTTGTCACAGTCATGTATAATAATTGACAGTAATTATAATAGGGCAAATAGTTAAATGTATCACTGTTATGTATTGATAGGCAGTTGAATTCAATTTGTCACTAAATGCACTGCATGCATAAGCTGATCTTATTTTTGTAACTTTAGATGTACTTTAATAAATATTGCTATAAAACCCAGAAATCTTCATTACATTTAAATAATCTGTAATTGTGTAAGAAAGGACTTTTAGTGGGTTCAATTTGCTTTATGATAGATATAAAGATATATTGTAAGCATGTAAGTTATTTTTAAAAGGTGAAACAGTCTCAGTGACACTGGTTGTAAAATGCTAAAGTGAACAGATTTCATATATGGTTAGAATCAGATATGCTTTCATGCAATGTGTGAGGCACTTTGTTTCTTTTCATTTTATTATCTCTTGCAGAGAGTTTTAATAACAACCCTTTGGGATAATATGCAGTATAGTGTTTAAATATAGTTGCCAGTATGTTGTCAAAAAGAAAGAAATGAAAGCTTCCTCTTATATAAATGTCTATTCATAGGCTGCTGTTTGTGCAAGACAGAATTTACATATATACATCCCCCTTAGCTGAGAGGGTTAAGTTTTAATCACCAATAAGGAATAGTACATACTTTATTGTGGGTTATAAATGTGTAAATGTTATTAATTTTTCAGTTAATTTTCTAGGCAATGATATATTAATAATCTTTTAAAAATGTATTTTTGACCGTACACACAATATTTTCTTCTTTAGGTTTATTCATGTAAGCCTTTCTTAGTTCAGGGTTCAGTGAATATATGAAAAACTTTAGGTCTAAGATTACCTAAAAATTATAGTCTACCTGTCTTAGAAATCTGCTTTTCATGAGAGATTGCCTGCTCACAAAACTGGTTCCTATCATCCATCTATCATTGGCTTCAGTCTTCCAATGGAATAGGCTAATTCATCACTATTACTTTGATGACATTCAGCTGTATCTATCTTTACCCTACTGATTCTACTGGGGCCAATAAACTTCCCGAGGAGTATTCAGGTTCACAAAATGTCTCAAAACCAGTATCTCCTGAATGGAGCTTCTGTCGATGGATTCTATTAGTTCCAGTACTATTGCTCCTCGTGTGATATATAGCCATCTCTTAGGTGTTGTTGAACACTTAGCTACAAATATTGATCAGGGTTATTGTGAGACCTTGTCAAATAACTAGTGTATATTGGGAAACAACTTAATTTTATCTGCATGATTTCAGACCTTTAAGTGAGGTCTAAGCTTGTTTGAATCGAAGTATAACACATACATTTTAAATAAATATAAATATGGTCATGTTCTCAACAAAAAATTTGTTTAGCTTTTGAAAATAGTGTCATGCAGTTATAGTAGAAGCTTCATATGAAATCTACGTTCCTGTCTTTCTCCAAATCTGTGCAGAAAATCAATGTGAATTTTCACTGAGAATCAGGAGTTTTGGCAACTTGAATTTTCATCAGAATTTCTGTTTGGCTTCTCCCAATGCATTTTTAAGATACATAACTCATTGTTGTTGTCGTATTAGTGCTGTAAATATGAAGCTGTGACAGTAATAACTTATTTGTACACATCTACCTATGGCCAATCTGTGCTGAACCTTTTTATGCCTAGGCTAGATAAGCTAAAAACTGACAGAAAGTTGTAACTTAATTTCAGTAACACTATGCAGCATTTCTTTTGTGCTCATACTTTTCTCTTGCAGTTTTACTTTTATTTATTCACTTTATCTTGTTAAAAGCCCTCAACATCAATATCTATCACCACAGAACCCCAAAACAAAAACCTCCAAGAAAAAGTTTTGCAGGGAGTAGCATGAGAATTCATTTTCCATTTAGACAAAATATTCTTGTCACCAAGTTCTCTCCTTCCTACATATTTATCACTATCCATACTTATTTAAATCTTACCCTCTATTAAAAAACCAAAAAGATAATGTAAACTACAGTTAGTCATAGAGAACTATACCTAACTCAAAGCCAAATCAGTATCCACAAAATCAAGGCATTTCTAGTTCACATCTCTCACTCCTTTTTCCACAGTTGTAAACCAACTTTACTATAAATATTACATAGCATACGTCATACACACTACAGTCTTAACTGTTTCTTATATTAAGGTCTTTACCTCCCAACACATCAGTTTTAAGCTTCATAGTACTAATTCCTCCTTGAGCATTCACCTAAATGATACTTTGTTTGGAAATAAACTTGGTAATACAAATGAGTCTCTAGACTTTTAAATATAATTCTAATAATTCATAGGTGCTCTTCCCAAAACAACTCAAGGAGACTAAGCTCTAGAATTGAGTTTAATATTCAAATATAAAATAATCTACTAGACTCATGATGTAGGGTTAATCTGTGTACATACTGTAAATCCAACACTGTAAGTTCACAAGTGATTTACCTGTATGTCATGGTTTAACCCATCAGGCAGCTAAACACCACATAGCCATTTGCTCGCTCCCTCCCCCAGTGGGATGGGGGAGTGAATCAGAAAAAAAGGTAAAACTCATGGGTTGAGATAAAGACAATTTAATAGGACAGAAAAAGAAGGGAAAATAATAATAATGATAAAAGAAAATACAGAACAAGGGATGCATAATGCAATTGCTCACCACATGTTCACTGATGCCCAGCCAGTTCCTCAGCAGTGGCTGTGCACCCCTGGCCAAGTCCCTCCATTTTTTTGGTTCAGCATGATGTCATATGGTATAGAATATCCCTTTGGCTAGTTGGGGTCAGCTGTCCTGATTGTGGCCCCTCCCAGCTTCTTGTGCACCTTCAGCCTCCTCACTGGCTGGGCAGAATGAGAAGCTGAGAAGTCCTTGACTTAGTGTAAGCACTGCTCAACAACAACTAAATCATCAGTGTCTTATCAACATTATTCTCATGCTAAATCCAAAACACAGCACTATACCAGCTACTAGGAAAAAATTAGCTCTGTCCCAGATGAAACCAGGACACTGTCATACTGGCCTGAAACAGCTGGCTTATTATTTCTCCAATATTATAATAATTTTCAATGATAACAGTTGGATTCCACTTACTGTTACTCTCTGTAGGAAAAGAAGCACACAAACAAAACAAAAACCCCACAATTTTAAATTGATTTTAAAAAAATTATATAGAAAAAATACAGTGTCAACTGAACAGATCATTTTTTCTGCTAAATATCCATAGTTATTGCCTTCTTATGAAATAAAAATTGTCTAGAGCCAAATTTATTTATTTTCCTATAAAATAATTCCTACCTATGGTAAATTTGCAGGAAGAATTTGGACAACATTCTGTAGTTTATATAATGAATTAACAAAATAGGATTTGGTTTAGAGTACTGACACATTTTACCTTTTTTTAAAATTTGCTATTCAGACTTGAAACCAAGAAAAGATGAAGAAGGGACTTCATGCCACTGAATTTCACTATGAATTTCTTGCATGAACTGGCAGTGTTTGTATGATCAAAAGTGCACGGAAAGCAATGACCCTACTGAAATACGTTGACCATGGAATTAAAACAGTATAGTCTGGAGCATACATAGCTCAAGGAAAGAAGTGGGCACTAAGAAAACTGCAGTTAATCTGATTGGAGTACATTTCTGCAGCCAGAAGTTTTTCAGCTTGAAGCAGAAAAAACAACATTTAAACCCCATATTTTAGACATGTGGAGCTGGAATAATTGTTTCCATTTAATAAGTAATGGAGTTAACATTTTACATCAGCATCCTCTTTATAGTGCTTACTCTGTGAACATTTTTTTTTCAGAAAGAATCTTTGACATGACCTGTTATTTTACATCTTTCAGGAGAATATGCACTTATGGAAAGACTATCAGTAGAAAACTGATGTTTTCTGTTTATCTTGGTTCAGTTGTCAGGCAGGTAACTATGACTAATGGTCCCGGCTTGACCTCAGTATTGCCTGCGATAATGGAAAATAAAATCTTTAAAAAAGAAAGCAGGGTAGGAATAGGGAAAAGAGATGAGTGTATTTGCATACTTGCTGCTCAAGATCTTATTCTAAATTTGGTATTCATAAAGCAGAAGAAACTGGCCAACTGAAAAGCAGCCAAGTGTGCACAAGGCTCAGGCAATGTGACAACATCTGTACTATTGATCTGCTATGGACTTTGGGTTTTCTAGAAACCTCCAGCTTTATTTTATTGATAATAAAAGTTACAACAAAGAGTAGGAAAGATTGAAGACTCAAAGTAAACTGATCAGCCTCATGCTGCATGAGGTTGGTCAACCTCTCAGCTGAATAACTGGTTATTTCTTCACTTAAACACCATTTATAAAAGTAGAAAGAAACTGTTTTGTGTTTTGCTTCTCTCTTATCTTAGTGTAATTTTAATTTTAATTACCAATGCAAATCATTAGAATTACTACATAGACGGAATCATTTAAAGTAAATACTAGGGAAAGATTAAGATATTTTTAGAAAGATTTTATTTCTCTCTTCCTCTAGAGACTTTCAGTAATGTCAGAGAGAAAAATAAGAGAATGCTATAAAAGTTTTTGCAAATAATTTTCTGATATAAAAAGTGCTTCTTGAATGTTACGTGGTGAGATTAGATAAATCATTACATAGCTGCCATAATATAGAAACAAGAAAACAAAGTTTTTCAATTTATTTTATATACAATCTACAGATTTCTCTTTAAATTTCAGAAAATAAAATACACATAATAGTGTAAAGTTAAATTATACTTTAGCAGCAATTGATTTATATACCTCTAAAAAAAAAGTACAGATTTTAGATGGATTAGAAATCTGACAGGACAGAAGAGAAAATGATCCCTCTAGTTAAAATTAATCAAGTAAAACCTTAAAACCTTTCAAAACCTGAAGAAAATATTCACTTCTGGCCCCAATATGGAATACCTTGGTATCCCATCATAGGATTTCTTGCATTTTCACACAGTTGTTTTATTCTTCATCCCTAAATTTCATGCCTTCTTAATCCTAACATGCTGAAAGAGTAAGGAATGAAAGGAAAAGAAGTAGAGATCAACTATTCCTCTTACGAGGGGTGGAAAACTAATGTACCAAGAGAGCCAAGAAGAACCCAGAAATGTCCATTTCTATCCAGAGTTTTTAGGGCTGATATTGTTAAATATACAATTTTACAAAGTTTTAGTTATATCTCTCTTCTGAAGTGGTAGCTGAAAATATATATTTGGTTTAATTCCATCTCAGGGTGAGCAGAGATTTCAGATTCAGAATAAATTCTAGCTCCAGAAAAGAAGAAAAAAACAAAAAAGGAAAAAAGAAGAAAAAAAACCCTCACCAAACCAGTTCTTGAAGTGATAAAAGTTTACATTTCAATTAATTTTGCTTCATTATTCTTGTCCCTGTTGGTTACCTTTGGGCAATGCCACAGTCTGAATTTTTTGAAGGTGGCTCAATTGTTGGCTCTTTTGAACCCAATTCTGAAGCACCTAAGTCTCCATGTGAATTGGGTATGGAAACTTAAAACAGTACCTTAAGAACCAGACATGTACAAGTGAGGATTCACGGTTTCCCTTTCCTAAGCTATTTTGGGGGTTTATCTTCAAGTTTCCATTAGAATATACAGCTGATCAGATAAAGCAGTCATGACACCACAGTTCTGCTCTCTGCATAATAAATAGGTGTTCAAACAAGGCCCTTCTGCCTCACTCCCACTGAATTATCATCTTTGAACCATTTTGATTGAACTTAAGAGGACAATAATAAGCTTTACTGTCCTTAAGTGAACAAAAGAACCACAGTACTCAAAGCATCTAGTAGAAACACCCACATATTCTTGAGTTTGCTGTATTACAGTCACTTGCAAGCCTTGGTCTTTTACTTTGTTCTTTTATAAGTAGAAATTCTGTGATCCGAGGGCAAAGGTTCTCTGCTTTCAAGTATGACTGGGTAAAACTGATACTAACTAGCTGCATCATATAAGCTTCCTATTGCTCGTGGGGAATACAAAAGCATTAGGAAACATACATATATTGCATAATGCACCAGTCCTCAAGCTCTAGGTCTGATGGTCTTTTGGACTAGTTAATGAAAAAAGCTGAACAAGTGACTGGGCAGAGAGGTTCCTCTTTTCTCTTACTAAATTATTATGAGTTTGTTTTCATTCATTATTTTTTTAACAAGTCCTTTCTTTAGTCATTTCAGTCCTGCTTGATTAAAGTACAGGAAATTCAAACAAGTGTCCCAAAGGCAAGGAAGGCACCTCCAATTTCTTTTTTTTTCTAACATAAGATCAGTTAACAAGCTCCTAAGTCTACACACAAGTACTAGATAGAATTAATTTACAGAGACGAGGAGTTCACTTTATTTCAACTGAGGTATTACTAGAGGTTGTGTGTTACCTTGCTGAAGGTTATAAATCAGAAATTGAACTGTATGAGCAGAGAAGTGTGAGGAGCAGAAAGATCAGGAGAGGTGACAGGGAAGAGGGCATGAACATTAGCAAGAACAGCATGATACCATTACAAGCACCTACAAATGGAGGGGAGATCACTTACCTCCTCAATAAGAAAAGAAAGATACTCACATGTGTTATGAACCACACATGTGTGCAAACTACAGATTTTTCTCAGGATACTATTGATAATGTAAAGCTGTTTGCAAATGGATGCATCTATTTAGAGGGCTGAGAGCATAGGACAAAATTACCAAGGGCAGTGAGAGTTAGCTGCTTCCTAGGAGAAGGTAAGCTGGGAGCTGAGCACAGTAGCAGGGCAGGGGGGAGCAATGGCTGCACCAACAAGGATGAGGGATGCAGGGAAGCAAGCCTGAGTCAGAAACAGGGATCATATCAGACACTACAGGGGCCAAGTGATCACCCAGCAAGGCTGCAGTGAAGAGGCAGGTCTGAGGGCAAGTCAGGAAGCCAAACCAGCAAGCTGCAGTCAGGGTCAAGGAGGCAAACCAGGCACAGCTGTAGCTGCAGTGTAACACAGGTGGGGTCAGCACTAGATTCTCAGTTTAAATGCAGCTCCCAAGGAAAGGAGGAGTTGGCCCTCACTTCCTGCTCCCTTCACAGTATCTTATCAGGGAAGGAACTAACCTTGGCCTCAGCCATCTGAACTCCATACCTTACCCCCTGGAGTAAGGATGTCTTCAGGGTCCTTGAATCTTTCTAGAGAAGAATTCCCAGGAAATAGTCTTTGTTTAAATAGTTTAAGCAATAGTTTACATAGCTTAGTATCAGTTTAAATAATCAAGGAGCTGACTACAGGTTTTTCTATAAAACATTTAAATACGTTGAAAAAACCCAAACCAACCCAAACCTCAAAACTAGTACAGAAACAGGCTCATCAGAAGACAGATTAGTAAACTACTATTACCTATGTCTTCTTAAAGGATATATTGGTTTTCAGGCACCGTTTGGGGTGTGCATTTCTGATACACATTTGCTACATACAGCAAATACATCATGACTTTAAATATAAGCTCCTTTTTAATTATTATTTCTCCTGAAATAGACAAAAAATTGGTGGTCATCCTACATGCAAAGTCTCAAAATTGAGAATGAGTTAATCTTCCATCAGCAAGGGTCAAGCAGTTACCATTCACTTCCTGTATTTATGTGTGTGCATGTTATGTGTGTAAGTGAATAGGATTGAGAAGAAAGCTGTGTGGAATCTAAACGGTGATTTTATATAAGTAGGGAGGTTACAGGAGTGCTTCAGTTCCATTTTCCTTCACCCAAAATATGTCATAACAAAACTATGCCAGCCTGGGTCCTCTGCTGGGACATCAGCCAACTTCTGTTAGTTGAAATATAAAGATGGGAGCAACCTGTCATTCTTTCTATATCTCTTTTCACTAACATACATGTCATAACATACAAAACGTCAGTTAATCAAGATACCTTGTTGGTGACAAACTCAATTCAATTTACATGCAGTTAAACATTCAAATAACCTTTATCTAAACATTAAGTAAAGTCTTAATGTTATAACCGCATCTGTCTACCTTACTCCACTGTGCTGAAGCATTTGTGAC
The DNA here is from genome assembly GCA_018403395.1 of Gorsachius goisagi. NCBI lineage: Eukaryota > Metazoa > Chordata > Aves > Pelecaniformes > Ardeidae > Gorsachius > Gorsachius goisagi. Next base: position 17,089 of record BOSO01011986.1, on the reverse strand, counting down.
CTTAAAACATTGTGTTAACACCTTAATTGTAATTGACAAGGCAATTTCCTGGCTGGCCTTGTGTAAAACAGAGAGCACTAGCCGTGAACTTTTAACTGCCATGTTACTTCTTCTAATTATATCTGGCAGCATAATTAGCTAGAATATTGCCCCACAAAAGTATCTTGTAGTATTATTATTGCTCCAGGGTTGGTTTTTTTTTTCCATTCAGTTTAATCAATAAAACATATTCTTCAAGTTTCTCAGATAATACAGCTTTTTGTTATTCACTGTGCCACACTTAAGCTTCTTTTTACCATATTCTAATATGGTATATATTCCAATATCCCTATTTTATCTTTTTAAAAACTAAAGAGTTTCAGAACCAAGAATAAACTAACATAAACAGCCACATTCAACACCAACTTTAGCAAAATACTGTCTGGTTTAGCATTTATGCTAATTACATGTTATTGCTGTTTTCATTAGCAATCAGAATAAGACAATCTAATTAGCTTCAGTAATTAAAAATCCGTATTACTTTGCTTGAATAACTAGACTATGTGATGTAAAGAGAGGAAATCTACACCTTAGGACAATGATTGCTCTAAATTTAGTTGTACCTAAAGAATTAAAGTAGCTTTAGATTTAAAGCAGTCTCTATAGCTACAACGTACCTGCAAAGTCCTTGTCTTTTTGCCAGCCTCCTTTCTCTTCTGGAGTTTCATTATCCTTTACATCAGGATGAAGCTCACTCTACGTTCTGCCACCACATCTACCAATATGGGAAGCAATTTTAGAAGTTGTACTTCAAGATACTCCAGAACAATGATAAAATATGCTTATATGAATCATATCGTTAAGTTCTTACTTAGTTTTTACTCAACCTTTACTCATTCAAACTCCTATAGGTTTGTAATCACTCTAGGATTTGGCCAAATGTGCAAACAACACATGGTTTGGTTCTTTTCTTCAAATGTTTACCTATCTTGATTAAAAATTGATCTTCTAGTACATAGCATGGCTTAGACTTTATAGATCTCCATCTCACTATGGACAATATTTGAACTTCTATATCAGAAGAGTTTTGAAGAATGAAGGATTTTAATATAAATTCTTTTTGATTGACAATTTGACAAGAAATACCAGTATTGTGGAAATTTAAGAAAACCGTCATATAAGCTATCTCTCTGTCAAGATAAACAATGATTATTTTAAAAAGAAGGTCACTTATTATGATTTTTTGGAATTAAAACTCACCCAGCAGTGTACCTGATCCACCATGTATGGTGAAAGGAATTTATTGCTGCTTCTCAGTATTGAAAAAGTTCATGCTGTCATTGATTGACCTTTAAAAAGAAAAATGTAGCTGGTTTATGGGTAAAAGCATTTCTTTCCCCCTCACTTTCTTCATTAGGGTTCACTGCACAGTTTCACAACAGTTTTTAAACTCTGCCAGCATAAATCAAATGTTCAGTTGTCACAAGAGCACAATGATCTAATTGTATAAACCCTTGATTAACAGTAATGCTTCATAAGCATTAACTTCGGGTGAAGCAGTCAAGAAGTGCATGTGGTAGCCTACTAACCATCTGTATTTTGTCTAAATGATTTCAGGCATGGCTGTGGAAGATTACTATGGCAGCTAAGATGCACGTTCCTTCCCTTTTCCTTTTTTTCTTTTTTTTTTTTCTTTTTCCTAATCACAAAATAAATCACCTATCACACTTTTAACAAGTTGTCAGTATATTCCTGATCTTTTACTTGAGAAGGAAGCATACATACCTAGAAAATAAAGATTGATTACCAGATTACCTGAAAAATGAAAGTCATAAGTAATCTATCATTTCAAGCAGTGAATGATTACTTATTGAAATTTGACACCAACTTTAATTACTTCACCTTCCACTTGGAAGCAACATCTTTTCTACTTCACTTATGCATTTCTGAGTCATCTGTGATGTTGTATTTTTATAAAGAATTTCAAAAAAATAATGCAATGCACTTCATGCATAGAAGTCTTTCTTTTACAGTATTAGAGGAATATAAATCAACTCATCCTGAAGGTAAGAGGTATTTCTTTTATAGAAACAGTGTCAATCAGTGAAATTCACTCTTTAGGTAGAACAATATGCTGCAGGTCACGTAGAAATGTTAAAATCTCATGACAGTATATCTGCCATCATATTCAATGAGAAACAAAGCACAGATTATCATTAAATGAATTAGAAGTATTTATCTGATTCTTTTTTACATTAATAGAAAAGCATTTAAGTTTTTTTGCTAAATATGCAAAGTGTCTGTTTCCATATATTTCTTGGCATGTATTGTGCCCAAAGCTAATTTTACTGGAACCATTAGTGGAAAATTAATAGATAGATTACTCTTCTGAAGATAAAAAGAGTAACTGTCGCCTTACGGCGGAGGCGACAATACCATCCGTCCGTTGTGACGCAGCACAAGAGCACTCCACCAGCTCTTGGACCAAGTTGACACAGACACCAATATGAGGATATCAAAATGGCGTTTATTTACCCGTTACATCGGGTTATATAGGCTCCACTAGCTTCGTCTACACCTACTTCATACGTCATCCGTCAGGGGGCAGGGTTGTAGCCCTTTACCTCTTTCCGTACATCGCGAGATCTTCCGCACGCCGTTCCTTACAGTAACCAATCTAGAAATGTGTATTTATTAAATAGAATACAATATTAGAACTGAATTCTGCAGAAATTACTTGTCTTGAACAAAAAAACGTGTATTTGCAAAATAATACACAAATTATAATTGCATTTGCCGAGTGATGCACAAACAGGCCACAGCTCACCCAAAGTCAAAACAATTGTAAATAAGTTTTACAAATAAAAATATAGTTCACAAATTCTAACACAGGAAAGCAAGTGTGAGAGAGAAAAGTGTTCTCTAACTACTAATTATATACTTCAGTAAACTTGGTGGGTTGTGCATTGCCTGTAAAGCTGAGGCAAATGAGGCAAAATCTGTTCTTATTATTTTATTTTATTTTATTCATAGGGAAATAAAAACTTTTAAAAGGGCTACTTTTCTATGGCTTGCAAGACTCCTCTTTATCTTAACCAAGTGTGAGGTCAGTCCGGGGACATTTTCTTCTTAAAAGATTTTTCTCTGGTTCTTGATGGAAGTTGTGAACTAGGTTTATTAACAAAGGTGGTAACATCTACAGTTCTACACACCCATTCTCTAATTTCCAGATAAACCCTGCTCAAAATTGTCATATTGCATGAAATTATTTGTGTAGAAGGGTTTCTAAAATGTTTCAAGAAATAAACTGTTCAGTATTCAATATTTACTTTTATTTTCTGTTTCTGACAATTCAAACTTCACAATATTAATACCTTAAAAAAATTTTTCCATGTTGTAAGAAAAATTTTGTTCATACTTTAAAATGTATTACTATCCAGAATATTTTAAAATAGACTACACTAAGATTTACATGACTCATTTGAGAAATGTATGCAAGTAGAAAATTTATTTTCTTTTAACGTAATTCTCCTGTTTCCTTCATTAAATGCTTTGTATTTATGTTTCTAGCTTGCAAACTAAACCTGGAACTACAAAGGTAATGTAATTTGTCCTGCTGCTGAATAATTATCAGTAATAAAGATCAGTTCGTTCTTTTTCTGTCCTCATAACCACTGGTTCTGTCACATGTATTCTGCTCACTACCATCATTTACTGGTATATAATAAGGAAAACACTTAAGAACAGACTTCAGAATTTCCATGATTGTTTGTTTAAGCTATACTATCAACATTCCAGTAATTCATTTAAACAGTATAAATAATGTAAAGAAGAACCACAGTGGAAAAAGATTACTGAATACATTGATACAATTTCCTGGCAGTTAGTAATTTACATAAACTTATCAGGTAAATTGCTAACTGGCCTTGTGAACAAAATTGAACTAGATTGTCAAAACCATTTTATTTTAAGATTTATAGTAATATACATTATTCTGAATTGCTTGTGTTTTTGTTCTTAGGTTATTTGCAGTAAAATATTTGGGACAGAATTGCTTGGGTGTGATTTTAAGTTAGCTGGTTACATTTACTCTTCTCATCTTATTTTATTTGATAGCATTTACAAGGAGAAAATAAATGAGATTTAAGATAATTGGAGGATAATAACAACAAATATATTTTTTTAAATCAGAAGGCATTAGCGAAGTGCAGAATGTTAAAAAAAGCTTGACAGTAAAGAGGCTGTACAGCTATAGCTATTATATGAAATATGTTGAGTATTCAAATGTTCATCACATTGTGATAAATGTACTTCAGAAGATAATAAATAAGGAATAAGATGGCCTCACAGCACTATTTAAATAAGGCAATTTGGATTTCTCCTTTTTTTAGTATTCCACCTGAACTTTTACTGAAATGGTTATAATAGCATTTACTTCTTTGTAAAGGTGGTCCAAAAATTTCTAACTAAGAAACGTGTTTAAAGAATAGCTCTTCTTCCTCTGGATTTATGTATATACACACAGACACAAGCATGTTTGTATGTAAAGTTGACTTGACCTGGGGGAATTAATTGTCATCCAATGGTGAGGGCCTTGTACTGTAGAAAAATAAAAGACCATATTGAAAAAATCTGTATTAGTAAAGCATGCACACTGCACATTCATTATTCTGCTACAGTTTAGAATTGTTTGGCTAGCTATACCTGGATAGACTTGCAAACACTATCCAAATGATCTTAATGACTTGTGGCAGTAGGTCAAGTATCTAAATCTTGAAAGGATACAAGGGATGAATTTGAGCCCTACACTCAATATTGTTATATATACACATACTTTAAAAGGCAATATGGCAAACAGGTAAGTGTTATGACATCCCAGTGTACAAATTGCTAGTACAACATTGTACACCAAGTGCCCTCCTTGTTCATGTGCAGTTTCATAAATCACGTATTTCCTGACTAAGTTTAATCAACTTACTTTATCTCATGAACTCTGACTGGTAAAAATAAAAAGAACATCATTTGCAATTGTTCAGGTCCCTGTAAAAAAACATGGAAGTGTCAATATAAATACATCTTGACAAACAAATAGCTTTACAGTTTGGGTCTGTAGGTTAATTGTAGAGAAGCAGGTGGAATGAATATTATGTCCACCAATAACCAAATATATTCCATGAACTCAAATGGGAGGTATTCTGAGTAACTATATGTTTATCTAAACTAATATACTAGTTTGGTATAAAGATTAAGATTCTGGTGTGGAACAGAAATTTATTCCAGGAGCAATTACAATAAAATCAGTAGGAGTCAGACACCTGTTTTTCAACATAAGTGTATCAGAAACTGGCCTCTACAATCTATCATCTAAGCATATTTTTGTTACCCTTTTACATTGTCTCAGACCTACATAAATCATGAGATTCTCACTATGGAGATTAACTACTTGAATATTTATTTTTGAGAGGGGAATTAGTCTAATTGTTTACACGAATGCAGTAATCATTTTCTTTGCATCAAATCTTTTGTAGTGTTTTTCAATCATTTTTCAATTTTTTCTGTCTGCTCTTTCCCTGCAACTCTTTTTCTGTCTCCTGTTTTATTGTTTCTTCTGGCTCTGTTGATTTTATTTAGAGAAAATAATATATCAGATTTACTGTGTATGCCTATGTCTTCGGGAAGATGAAAGTTGTGTACTGCCTAGGGCCTGGGCAGATAGCAATAAATAAATAAATAAACCTAAACTGCTAAGTGAGACAAGTGTGAAGGTACTGCAACTTTTACAAGTTGTAGTAGCCATTTTTGATGCTGATAGTAGTTGCTTTTTGAGTTTGGGAGCATGACAGAGAAGTTCTTATGTTCCTCATATGTTTTTCTCTACCATAGCCAGTAATAAAGGGTAGTTACCTTTCCTTCAACATGTTATGTTGGTGACTGACAAACACACAGATGTGTGCACATACGTGTGAATTGTTAGTTCACCTTTAGATCCTTGGGTTGGAAATGTTTGGTCCAGTTACCTGTCCAGACTGCAACATTGGTTGCCAGGCCCCTAAGTGCAAGTCCTCCAGACAGCAACAGTTTACTAGCTGTGTTACAGTCACTTCAGCCCACAGCGGTCACTGCTGCCTCTGATATTTGTTTTAATTCTGGCAGAACTGGCATTTCTGTTGTTATTGATACACGCTATTTTTAATTTTCTGAAAGAAAAAAACCCACAATTGTTACAGTTCAGGAATTTTTTCATGTAAAGTATGGAATAGTTAAAGATATTAAATTAATTACTTACTAGGTTATTGAATGGATTATAATAAAAGCAAATCCACAGGTTGTTCTAAATTATGTGAAAAAAGAATTTTTGTGAAAACTGATCAAACATCTGTGTTTTGTCCTTTAGCACTAATGCTTATATCCAGCTGCAAAATAATAAAAGTAACAATAGCAATGATAAATTCACACACACACACCCCTCGCCAACTTTTCCAGGTATGGAAACCTAACTAACAAAGTAAAATCACTTCTGTATTGTAGGGTGTGTAGAACACCATCTGTTCCAATGGTATGTTATTCCTTTGAGTATAGAGCAATAAATTATTGGGAAACTGCTATTACTTTAGTGTAACCATTGATAAAAAAATAAGTGACTTCAGGAATAGATGGATTCATCCATAAATAGTTTCTTTGTTAACATATTATTCTGGTACTTTTATGGCTTACTTATGCTGGAATAAGCTGTTGTAGTAACTATTTTGTTCTGCCCTTAGCTTGCTTAGGTTAACCTAAAAAGAACTTCATAAGGAAGTCATAATTCATGGTGTAAATCATCTGCTACTTTGTATCACAGCTCTCTTAGATAAACATATGCAAACAGTTTAAATAATGAGTAGCATCTACAGAAAAGAAAGTTGTTGTAGCTGTACAATATGCTTGACTTTCTGTCCTGGTGTGAATACTTACATATGAAAAAAGTTTATTCCAGGGTCACATCCTTCAGTTCCAGCTAATTCAGATCTTAGACCTGGATGTGTCTCAGTCCCAGTGATGCATTAAGTGCCATTGTTTGAGAATATACACAGTTCTCCTCAATAGCTTTCATACCCAAATAAATTAATTATTTGACTTTGACATTAGTATGCCTGAATATAGTGAGTTCAGGTACAGTTTTAACCCAGAAAAGAAGCATAGAAGTTTGTCAACAAAATAGTACAACAATACTCAAAATGATTTAAGGAAAGGCAAGACACTGCAACAGCAGGAAAAGAGAATGGATACATAGGTTGTGTGCCTATATTGCCATCTCTGCTGATACTGTAATTCTACCGTCTTTGGTAGTTACCTCAGGGATTGCCTTCTGTTCTTGCTTCAACTCATATGGCATTGACTGTTGTTCATATTCCTAAGATCTGCTATTTGGAAAGATTTTGGAAACAAAGTTTTTTCTCTAAACCATCATCCAACCAGAATAAACAATGGACTTCAACACAGCCATCTCACTCCAGCTGTTCTGTTTCAAATTTAAATCATGACCACACTGGAAGGCTCTAGGTAAGTGCCCAGAGTTGGGACAATTCACCCGCTCCTTTTTGCTCTTTGTACAAAGGAAACACCTCTTTACATTCATTTAATTCTGACAATGATCAAGCTGCAGGGACATTTACCTTATCTTTTAAAGCAATGAGATCTGCAAAATGCTCTGTAGAGCTTTGATTCATTGAACCTTTCTTCATCCTAGTTAGTAAAGGAAGTGGAGAGGTCCAGCCGATGTGGTAGCTGTTAACTATCCCATTTCTCCCAGGTGTTAGCTGGTCCAGAGTTAAGACTCTGTTCAGCTTTCTCCTCTTCAGCTAACTGATTTGACAGAAGGAGATGAGCACCTGTTGGTGGGATTTTATCATTCCTGTAGGCTCCAACCTTGGCACACTTGGCATAAGCGTTTGTATTTCAGCCTGATTTTGCAGAAGAGCCCTACATATGAAAATGGGGAAGAATGTGACATAGAGTAGAATATTTTTTTTTTCTTTTTTTTTCCTGTCTCATATAAATTTAGGGGTTAGATAGCTACAGTTTATGTTTAATATTTTTTTAGCAAAATTAAAAAAACCAGCTTCAGAAAATAATATTACAAAGAGGTTTCAATGCATGTGTTCAGCTTTGAAATAATTACTTTAATTAAAGAAGCAAAAGGGAGCACATCTACTTTTATCTAAGTTCTGTAAAAAGGTTTTTTAATAAAGGAAACTAATGACCTCAGGTGGACCATGGACAGAGAGGCCAGGTTGTCATAGTGACTGCACATACAGAAAGTAGCCATTTGGATAATTTTATAATTTCTTGTTTAGACCTTATATTTATTTTGCAAATGACCATGGACCCCGAAACATGGGCTTGAACTAGTCTTCCTAAACACTGAAACTCCTAATTGAATTAACATTCGTAGGCATCTACTGACCATCTGAAAACTCAGGAAATTAAGGATAAGTAGTCTTGCATGTGAAAGCCTGTGTGAAGAACTGGTGCCTGCTCTCTTGGGTGAGCAAACGACCTTTAAAAGTTTCACTGTGGCATTGGAGAGGATCACCATTGCTCTGTGAAGTTTGTAAACTATCACTTGATCTGCAATGATGTTAGGGAAAAGTATCTACCTTTCAGGTCTGTTTATCTCTGAGGTGAGCAATACCATCCTCTAAACCCTCTAGTCCTCCATGATCTACTCCCTTTAGGCAGCCTAGTGTGACTTTCCCAGCTGTATGGAGTAGTAGGGCCTACTAAACAAGACCATGAACTAGAGATTATCTTACCCTCTGATTTTTTAGTTACTTCCCAACCATGGTGATGACTGTTGAAAATAGAAAAATCCCAACAATCAAGCAATACAAAAAGCACAGGATGTTCCTCTGGAAAAGCCCATATGTCCCTTTCTTTGTGAGGAACACGGATTCTGTCCCTAGCATTCCTGTACAAGCATGATTTCTTCATTTCAGTATATCCTAATGATGCTAATCTCTTGACCAGCAGAAAATGCTTGCTGCATTAGTCAACACATGTTGCATGCTTAAACCTTTTCTCTTTTTCTTTCCCAGATCTCTCCCAACCATGTAAGCTATGTTCCTGTACCATACTGGAGGTGTGCTCTGATGTTAGGTCCTTTGGGATTTTTTTCTGGGAGCTTTCCAACTTTGATCCACAGATGCTTGAATTGTTCTGGGCACACGGAAGTTCCCTCCCCACCAATTTTCATTTTTTTCTTCAAATTGTTGGTGATGTGGCTAGAGTCTGGTATATTCTCAGGCAAAGACTTATTTATGTCTTGGACTCTGTTTCCTATTTTATGGGGGAAATTGCCCAAAGCACTGGATCAATATGTACAGTTCCCAGCTGTGAAGAAAGAAGTGTAAATAAATATTGAAACTGGAATAAGACCAAACCCAGTTCTAGACTGCCAAAGAGATATCAGGAGGTAATAATCTTCAGTCAATTAAGACTGTAAATCTGCTTTACAGGAAGCTACATAAACATGAAAGGTTAAGATGCCTCTTGCATCTTGCATTCGTACACAATATTACGGTATTAAATTTCAGTAGTACACATTATTAAATATCATGTTTTCCCAGTCCACAAAATCCTTTCCCATAAAATGTAATGAATATAAGAAACTAGGAGTCATTATACAGAGATAATCAAGACTGTTATACTTACTAGTGAACCCAGGAGCAAAAAGCAGATGATCATGATGGTCTTCAGAGCCCTCAGTTTGATCCTCTTGTAAGACAAATTCTCTTCTCACTCTAAAATGAACTTCAGGTCCTTCAAAAAATCTCGTCCAAAAATATGACATATTTTACCAGAAGATTGGTGACAACAGTGTATTAAATATTTAATTAATGTGGAATTTGAAGACTGATGCATCAATAAATCAAGCCGTGATAACATCAACTTTAGAAAGAAACACACAACCTATTGATTGAACTTTGCTTAAAATAATGAAAACCTCTCCAAGTTTTATTGTGCAAAAGAATAACGAACTGATGAAGTTCTTTGCATTAGAATTACGAAGAGTATAGCTGCTAGCTGCTTACGGTGTAATATAGCCTTTCATGTAAAATAAGACTAATTCTGATTTCTTAACTGCTTTACAATGACTGTAAGAGCCTTATATGACATATGGCCAAGTTTACTCTGTAGCAAGGACTATGAATTTGACTCAGTTTCATTGAAATAAATCAGGAAAAATGTAATTCAAGCTATATTAATTTCACTAGTCAGCCAGCACTGTGCATTTTGGCTCAGCTTAAAAAGAGGCTTCAGTTTTACAAATCATAACAGATTATAAAAGGCACAGTAAGTGAATGGTCAATCTGATGGCATTACCTCTTACATGAAAAATACTCACAGAGCCAAATATTATTAGAGAGCAAGGCTGGTTCTAAACGTGAATTTTGCCTGTGAGGAGCAATGGGGGAATTTTCAGGGAGCTTTACTAATCTACTGCTTCTATAAATATTCAGTACCTTATTGTTGTTAGTAATGTATTCGTGGTGTTAAACTTAACATTTGCTCAGTTCTTTCTTCCTCCATTCTTTAGCTTTCTCTCTTCTCATTAAATAGTATTTGAATACCTCTCTTTTAGCATTTTCTTTTGCAAATAGCATGACACAATGTAGAACTTTCTTGGCATTCTAATCAATGAGATGCAGGGTATTTTACTAGCACAAAGAAAACCTACTTTAAATTGAGAATTATTGTTAGCCTCTTCATCCTTACTGTTGAACTATGCAGGCCCTTATCACATTAGTACTGCACAGCCTAGAAGAAGGGTAATTGCATCATCAGTCTCTCTTGGTCTCTGCCTCAGCCCTTTTCACATGCTCATCCTTTCCATTACTTCATGATTTCATTTAATATTCTCCTGGGTTGAAATCATATCAGCAGCAAGAACATGCTGAATTAACAGTTGCTGTATGCTCTACTGTAGAATTTCTTTCCTGTGGATTAAAGGTCAATTGACATTTTTTAATAAACACTGTCCTTTTGAAATTTTATGTCCAAATAGATGGATATTGAATTTTTATTTTAGAGTTGAATTTGAAATATAAACAGGTAACATAATCCTGTCTTTAATGAAATTACAAAGCATGACTGTCTATATAGTATAATCCTTTAGGTACCTAGTACACTTGCATTCCCTTTAGAGAGTTAAAGCTATTTAAAGGCCTCAGCATTGTGGCAGTTGCATGCATACATGTTATACAGTTTTATTTTCTTCTATTACATATTTTTGAGTGGACAGATAATGCAGTTGTTGAAAATGAGAAATGTTGATTCTTGCTTCCAAATTTACACTGGCAACAGATACCTACTTTTCATAATTTCAAGGGGTACAGTACATGTAAATGTAGGGAAGCTTATTACAAATTGATGTAAATCTTCCCTTTTTAATTATATCAAGTCTATTTTCAGGTGTCTATGCCTATGATAATAGTAATAAAAAATAGATACATAAATAAAAAAGATAAAATTTATTTTAAAAAGATATGTGAGAACTGACAGAGATTGCAAGTCATCTGTCATTTTTATCTCAAATATCTCTTGCTCCCTAATGGTATATATATGTCTCAGTATAGACACAGATATTCTATAAAATACAAAATTTCTTTATCTATAGGTACAAAGCCTTACACAAGCACAGTACCCTTGATAATTACAGGCAAGAAAATGAACATCCAGATCTTAATGATAAAAATAATATTTTCATTCAAGTCTTCTCAAAGGTCAAGATTCTGTCACTAATATTAATAAAAAGTGTTTGAATAGTCTTATTTCAATAATGGAACTACTTACAGAGCTGAATACTGTCTGTAAGAGGGGAAGAAAAAAAATCTAACTAAAAGACCTTTAAATATGTTTGTTGTTGTGATAGTCTGGTTCTCTAATTTCATGACATTTGTCTGAACTTGGTACTCAGACAAGACGAAACGGATTCCTAAAAAGCCCAAGCAATGCCTTAGGAACCAATTCAGGTTCCTACTTTGCTTGGAAGGCTGTACATTTCTTTCACTACTCTGATGCTGTCCTTCCAAGTTATAGCTTGTAGTTGCAGCGTTATTTCTTCAGAGTGTGATGGAGGGAGCAGGCAGACAGAATCTGCTGCATGAATCTTAAGGGAACACATTACTTCAGGGAGGATTCCCTGAAGACCTAGTGATTCTGTAGCCAGCCTGACTTTTTTTCTTTAGCTTCACAATTTGTCTTTTGGGAGAAAGAGGGAGTATGTAGCAGGAGGTAGTAGGACAATACCCTAGGGAGTCAGGTCACCAAGGAGAAAGCCAAGGAAAGCATAAATATGTTGTGAGTTGAGACTCCTGGCAACTAATACCAATGATTTTCAGATCCATTTACTGACAAGCTGAATTTCTTTAAAGAGGAATGTGCATTGCAGTTGAAGGAAAGATGTATAGAAGAAAACTTTATATTCATATTCAAAAAGTAATACTTTCTGTTTTCAGAGAATTACTGTGAAATAACCAATTGAATATCACTGGAACTACTTTATGTTCACACAAACACAACTAAGAATACAACAGATCCAGAATTTTTAAAGTTCATTTTCATTTTTTTCCACAGCCATGTCTTTCATTTTACTCTATTTTACTTGGAGATAGTACTTTTAACATTACTGTTTATTAAATGTGTAATTTTAAAAGAGCTTGAAGATTTTGAACATATAAATTTGATGACTGAACTTGAATGTTTTAGTTTAATACTAAATCAAACCAACTTAGATTTCACAAAACTTCCTTCCAGCTATTTTACCAGGAAGCATAGTAAAGCAATCAATTTTGTATCAAAGAACTATGAAGGCAGATAATGTAAGAAACTGTATTAACTATAAGCTCATATGATCATTTCAGATTTTATGATCAGTTTAAAGTAGATAAAGTATTTAGATATGAGCTGACAATGTGTGCTTGGCGCACAGAAAACTAATAGTATCCTAGGCTGCATAAAAGGAAGCAGGACCAAGGGAGGCGATTCTCCCCCTCTGCTTTACTCTCATGAGACCCCACCTGGAGTACCACATCCAGCTCTGAAGTCCTCAGTGTAAGAAATGCATGGAGCTGTGTCCTAGTTTCAGCTGGAACAGAGTTAATTTTCTTCCCAGTAGCTGACATAGTGCTGTATTTTGGATTTAGTATGAGAAGAATGTTGATAACACANNTTGTTGCTAAGCAGGGCTTACACCAGTCAAGGACTTTTCAGCTTCCCCTGCTCTGCCAGGGGCACAAGAAGCTGGGAGGGGGCACAGCCAGGACAGCTGACCCCAACTGGCCCAAGGGCTATTGCAGACCATGTGACATCATGTTCAATATATAAACCGGGGGGAGTTGGCCAGGGAGCAGTGATCACTGCTTGGGAACAGGCTGGGCATTTGTCAGCAGGTGGTGAGCAATTACATTGTGCATCACTTGTTTTATATATTCTAAAATAATTGTTATTATTACTATTTTTATTAATAAAACAGCAGAGGAAAACAATAATAAACTCTCTATCTAAACTGGCAGGTTTTACTTTTTTCCTATTCTCTCACTCATCCCACTGGGGAAGGGGGGAAGTGAGCAAACGGCTGCATGGTGTTCAGCTGCCTGCCAGGTTAAACCACAACAACCTGTTAGAGTGGTCCAGAGGAGGATGCAAAAATTATCAAAGGGTTGGAACACCTCTCATATGTAGGAAGGCTGAGAGAGTTGGGGTTCTTCAGCCTGGAGAAGAGAAGGCTCCAGGGATACCTTACTGCTTACAAGAAAGATGGAGAGAAATTTTTTACCAGGACCTGAAGTGATAGGAAAAGGCGTAACTGTTTTAAACTAAAAGAGGGCAGATTTATATTGTATATAAGAAGTTCTTCACAGTGAGCGTGGTAAGATACTGGAACAAGTTGCCCAGATGAGGATGGCTCATCACTGGAAGTGTACAAAGTCAGGCTGAATGGAGAGCAACCTAATCTAGGGAATGGTATCCCTGCCCATGGCAGGGTGGTTGGAACTAGACGATTAAAGGTCCCTTCTAACCCAAACCTTCTATGATTCTATGATTACAGAATTATTATCTTCAAATTCCAAGTCTGAGATTATAGAATTTGATCTAAATTAAAAGAATATACCTTTTGCTGTATTGCTTTGTCATCTTGTGGGAACAGTAGAAATCAGTGGGGGAATTAAAAAAAGACAAAAAAGAAAAAAAAAAAAGGACTGATGAACACACCATCTTTGATTCTGTAATGACTTAAGCTCCAAAAGTCCAAATGAAGATTGGAAGTCCCACCTTTTGGATAAACTGTAAGACAGAAAAAATCACACAGTATAGGAACAATGAGTATCACTGGATCAGTCAGAACTCTTGAGTTTTATCTTGCTTCTTTAATTTTTTGCTTGGCAGTACCCTAAAAAATTCAGGAAGGTACAGTGATCTCTTGGAATAAACAATCAGGCTGATAAACTCCCTGTCTCAAGGATCAGCAGAAATGTCAGAAACAAATACCATATTGAGGCAATATTAAAAACTCAGGGAATTACTAATGTTGTCCATTTCAAGTTTTCTGTTATGTTTGTTCCTTTCTATTCTGATCATTATATATCTGAAGTATAATTTAAATTACTGTCAATTCATCTCACATGCCAAGGGAGTAATAAGAAACTCATTTTCTACATACAGAAAAATAAACCCAATAAACCACCTAAACAGCAGAAGTTTTATGTTTATTATACCTTTCCAAAGCAGAATTGCACTGAATAAATCATGGATGCACTGCAGGTGTGAAACCCATTGCTTTCTGCCTATATTTTTGTGCACTCTCTAATTCCTTAAGTTATTAATAATAATTTCTAACCAATAACCTGTCTGTGGTTATAGGAAACTAAAAATGTATTGCTATTTTATTCTTTTCCCCTTGAATAAACATCTGCCTAGCCTATATTAGGAACCATTGTTTTTATCATAGGAGGAATATTCCAGTACTGTACTTAAAAAACACTCAATTTAATAAAAAACCAAAAAAGACAGGTTATTGACAAGTCTAAAATAAAATATTTGACAGCAATATTGTAATTCTTAGTGACATGGCCAAAAGTTAAAAAAATATTCTGAATGTTGTAGGGTTTGATTTTACTAAAATAATCAGTGATATTAATCTAATTTATAGTTATTTTGAGAAATACCATTTCTCAGAGGCTGTAACAAACACCTGCCACACTTGTACAAGTTATAGTATCCTATTTATGATTTCTTAAGCAAGAAAATCCTATTTTAGGTAAATAGTGGAAAATTTAAGGGAGTGTTAAAAACCCCACTGAGAATTTAAAAGTTTTATCAACAATCTGTTAATTTGCCAAGGGCACAGGACTGCCAGCAGAAAAGTCTGTACCTTGAAATAAATTGCTCACATGCAGACATTTAAATATCAAAAAACCAGCTTTAAAATCTGAAGATCAGATCTCTTTAGTCAAGTAATAAAATACCTGCCAGGACTTGAGGTGCAGATAAGCAGATCTAGGTGAAACATATTTAGCTGAAATTGCCATGTGAGTGGGGATTAAAGAAAAAAAAATAACCCAAGAAGCATTTTGTTCAACAGAAAGTACATCTAAGAAAATAATCAAATTTCAAGGGTTACATCTGAACTAACAGTTCAGATAGATAGAAAAGTCCTAATGCTATCATTGGGACTAACAAAACACACATTTCATAAGTACATAGTTATCCTGTACGGGGTAACCAGTGTCAATCACAGTGGAGTAGCACCAATGCAGTCAATATCATGTATTGAAATGTGCCACTGGGACTCTGAGTTAAGATGAGGATACTGCAACAGAAGTACTTTCCTTCCTGTCCTATATATGTGCTTTATCTTGAGGCTATGATGCAAGGAGGACATTTATTGTTGTCCTTTAATAATAGTATCTTCACTCTGCACATATTTACTCTGGTCCCCCTTTTCAATAATTATCAAAAAAAAAAAAAGGCTGGGTTTTAATTAAAATAATTTAAGAGGTATAGGTCTAATTTTTGCATTGCAGATTTTTCAGAGTTTATTCTGAACATTTGGAAAAATCTTCAAAATATGAAACTGATTGGATTTATATTACTTATGATTTTCCACAAAGAACTCATAGAAGTTCCTATTTATTTCAGACATATAAATCTAGTCTAAACAAAACACAAATATATTACTAGAAACAAACATTATGCACTAGCAACACCAGCATAAACTACCTGTTCTCTTCCCCTCACATTTAGGAATTAATAAAACTAAGGAGGATTCTATGCTAAGTTGCTCACTGTTTAGTTGTCTCTAAGGTTGACATTGGAGCTGCAAATTTATTTCATGTCTTGTGCAGTATTAAAATGGATAGACAGATAGATACACAGATGCATACATACATAGACAGATGGATGTCCAAAGTTCACTAGAAAACTTTACAAAACTAACAGAGACTTAAGTGGCACAAGACTAGGTCCTAATTTTTTAAATCCTGCATCACCAGCAAAAAAGCCCACTCTAATCTTACCTGTCTTGATAGTCTATCTGTGCATAAATACTGACGTGTTTATTTATTTTCCTAATAGTCCAGGTACTAAAGTGGTTAATATAGATTCTGAGACAGGGTTTAATTCATAAAATGGTATATAATTTTGTCATTTTGCTATAAGCATTGTGGAATACATATGATACAAGCCTTTTGCTTTCATTTAAACCAACATTGCTGTACATATGTGTCCTGGTTTCGGCTGGGACAGAGTTAATTTTCTTCATAGAAGCTGGCATAGTGCTGTGTTTTGGATTTAGTACTACAAGAATGTTGGTAACACACTGATGGTTTTAGTTGTTGCCAAGTAGTGCTCAGACT
Source organism: Gorsachius goisagi (assembly GCA_018403395.1). Taxonomy (NCBI): domain Eukaryota; kingdom Metazoa; phylum Chordata; class Aves; order Pelecaniformes; family Ardeidae; genus Gorsachius; species Gorsachius goisagi. The sequence continues at coordinate 212 of BOSO01011986.1, read as the reverse complement.
ACTCAAGGACTTTTTGAGCTTCTCCTGCTCGGCCAGGTGCATAACAAACTGGAAGGAAACACAGCTAGGACAGCTGACCCAAACTGACCAAAGAGCTATTCCATACCATATAACGTCATGCTTGGGGGGGCAGTTGGTCGGTCGGTCGGTCGCAGGCAGAATGATCGCAGCTCGGGGGGAGTGATTGTGGCTCGGGATGGGCTGGGCATCGG
>BOSO01011985.1:0-16634 GCA_018403395.1 Gorsachius goisagi | reverse complement strand
CTGAGACTACTCAAGGACTTTTTGAGCTTCTCCTGCACGGCCAGGTGCATAACAAACTGGGAGTACAGCACAGCTAGGAGAGCTAACCCAAACTGACCAAAGAGCTATTCCATACCATATAACGTCATGCTTGGGGGGGGCTTAGTCGCTTGGTTGGTTGGTCGGTCACAGGGAGAGTGATCGCTGCTCAGGAACTGCTCGCAGCTCGGGGAGTGATCGCTGCTCGGAACGGGCTGGGCATCGGTCGGCGGGTGGTGAGCAATTGCATTGTGCATCATTCGTTTTGTATATTCTGATATCATTCTCATTATTACTATTATTATTATTTTTTCTTATTAAACTGTCTTTATCTCAGCCCTTGGCTCTAACCTTTTATTTTCTTCCTGATTCTCTCCCCCATCCCACTGAGGGAGGGGGGGAGTGAGTGAGCGGCTGTGTGGTGCTTAGTTGCCAGCCGGGTTAAACCACGACAGAAATATAAATCATAATGTACTTTATAATACTGGACAGAGGAATACTACCCCTGTTTCTTGTTTAATTCAGACTCAGCTTTTCTAAGTGTCCACTACAATACAGATTTAATTTACAAAGGAAACAGAAGTTTTTAAAGAATTCTTAAAATCTTAAGCAGCTAGAGAAAATAAATATGTCCTTTCAAGTATACTAGTTAGTTATCAAGGAATAGATACCAATAAAACTATTAATTTTAATGTAAGATTACATGTTTGTTAAATGTCTATCAGTATGCTTTGTGACAAGGCACAGTAACAATGCACATTAAAGACATCCAGTCAGAATATATAAAATACTAATATACCTCACAGTGTGCTAAACCGACCAAATAACAGAGAAAAATCCATGTTAATGATGCATTATGCACTTTGAAGCATAGGCCAGGACCTCGTTTCAGTTGCATCGCATCAAATTAAGAGGAACTCTAAGGATATTTTTACAATTATACAATAAAAAATTGCAGAAGTGAAGGAATACCTAGTAATCTAACTGAGTGGGTCCAAACCCAAGTTTCTTTTGCTCAGGTCTACCTTGTTCCATAAGAATTTCCAGTTTTCTGATACTCAAGAATATTAAACAAAACATCATCCAAATTAAACGAAGAAGGTGGCTATCATTTTCAGTTTGTTCTTTAATCAGGAAAAAAGTTTTTCAACCTTTTAATCCAAAATAAACATTCTTTAGAAATTACAGTGCAAAAGGTCTTTCTTTGATCAGTCTATATTCTTATTATTTGATGTGTGATCCAATTTTATTTCGATTGGCATATTTCTTGATTCCAGATAATTCTTTTTAAAGAAAATGGTTTATATTAGTGGTGCTTGTAGACTTCTAGTGAGGTTGAATCCAGTGTCCCCAAATTCAGATGTTAAATCTCCTCATATAATAAAGTTATTTACATTTGACTCATTGTACCAAAAGCTTAAAAGCCAGAACTACTTATATCTATTTAAGAAATTAAGATTTCTAATGATTTTGGACTAAGCTTTCACTGTAGATGTTAATGCTGCTCAAGATCAGTCAAAAGGTTGACCAACAAATACTTCTTATACTGTGTCTAATACTAATCAAACTTGGCTATACTACTTAGCAAGAAAGAGTAGCTTTACAGACATGTATTTTTTAAATATCTGTGGTTTGTATGTAGCTTTAAGTGCCATTCAGGGGTGTTTTTTGCAGTTATCACAATATTCAGGTAATAAAATACAATAATACAATCACAAAGAGAGCGTAAGCTGAAATTTCAACCTTGACAGCAAACACATACACAAGCACACTATTATTTGTTGACAATGTACACTTCATTGTTTAAATTTGAACAGCCTTGGGGATGCATTCCTCATTTCAACAAGACCATTGTGAACTTTTAATCCAGTTGTAATTTGGAACAAATATTTGTTAGCTTCAAACTGGCTACTCTAGCTATTAAATGAAAAACAGAATTATGCATTAAAAAATTCAGACTGAAATGTCTTAGAGATAATTATCTGAAACAACCATGTTAGTAAAGGATGTTGCATAGATGCATGGCTAATATTGTTTCACATGACTCAAAACCCAAATACAGTTCTGTCTGTTACTAATGGAAAAGGATAAGGAGGAAGAAGCTGTTGACTTATTACTAACTGGTAAATCCATGTGGATATTTACAATAGCATGAAAAGCATGACAGATATCTGTCATGTTTAAAATTTTATAAATTGAAATATCCCTTGAATAAAAATGAGTTAAGTAACATTATAAAATATCCAAGACTGACAAAAAACCAAACAAACAAAAGAATAGTATCAGACTGGTCTTTAAAGAATTTAATGTGAGAAGTTAAATAAAATTACATAAAACTTCTAATGTATGCATTCTAAATTCTTTCTTCTCAAAATCACCAACTTAATGTATGTTAAAGTAAGCAGTTAATTTTTTTAGATCCTAGGAAATGTTTGGTACATATTTGTTTCAGCTCAATGGAGAAAGTGATGATGGGTTGGATTTTTATCTTTGATACATATGCTTAATTGTAAAGCAATATGCAAAATACTGTTTCTCTGTGCTCTAGAGGAATGAACCATGAAACAATTTATCTGCATGTAGCAAAAGTGTTTTCAGTAAGCTGTCATTTACAAAAGCCATTTCTCCAGACTTTTTCTGATGTTCATGTTCTTGGAACACATAAAGGCTGCATCAGTTGTCTGTCTGTATTTTCCCTGTGATGCCTGTGTTGGAATTTCTTTCTGTTTCACTCATTTATGTAGTTTCTCATTATGCCTTATGTAAACTAAATGTGGGTCTCTGACAGATGCTGGCTGTCTCCTTTCCCCATCTCCTGGGCTTTCTTGTTTGCTCCCCTGCATCCAACTCATGCTAGGATTGCAAAAGCACGTGTGGAAAGAGAAGTCTCAAGAGTTTACAGCCAAGATGTGGAAGGAGAAAGAAGGAGCAGAATTCACCCTTCCTACATTTACATACAGGAGATTAGGTCCAAAGTGGAACTATAGCCTCATATACCTTTAGCCAAACCGTACTCACAGTACTCACTGCTCACATAGGTCAAATGCATGACTATACTTGCATGCTCACAGAAGCACATATACTCTCGGAGGCCTTCTAGCTGCTTACTTTTACAAAGAAGCTTAATGACTTCTTACAACTATTGTATATCTCATATGAGTTTCATTTAGATTTAATTTGATGCCTAGTGACTCTGTACCTTATGTAGTGTTTGTATAGAATGTACATTCTAAAGACTCGCCTTTGAATCTTGGGAAAGTTTTAAGCAGAACAACATGAAGGAAGTAGCAGATATTCCAGATATTCTTAAAGCAGTAGCTGCTGAACAAGAAGTTCAGAGTGCAAGGAACATCTGGATGACACTCTTAGTCATATAGTTCAGTTTTAGGTGGTCCTGCAAGGAGCAGGGATTTGGATGTGGTGGTCCTTATGAGTCCCTTCCAACTTGAGATATTCTATGATTCTAAGAATTATCATTCCATGTCTCATAATCATGGAACGAATTATTTTCCTACAGGTTTCTCTTAAACTGTGTGAAAACAAAAGCAATATTTTTTTGTGAATTATAACAGAGCACTTAGTCAAAGAACAAAAGACTACTTGAGCAAGAACAAGTGATTAATTTCAGTGTTACACACTGAGACATTGTGAGGCTAAAACTAAGAAATAATCTATTGCTATAAAGACAATAGGATCCGCTTTTTGAATTGTCATATGGTTAAAAATATAGCCTATGTATGCAGTCTTTATATATAAAAAAGTCTGTTCTAGAACACTAGATAGTGTAAACCTGCTTTAATTTCAGATACCTTTAAACTCATTCATTAGCAGTTGTAAATATTTCCATCTTTCCTAAACTACAAGAAGCAAAGCTAACACTGAAGATTTCTGTCAGCTGAAGCTAATCTTCATTTCACTTCAAGTTAACGAGTAAAGTGAATTCTTAGTTTACCATGGAAATAAAATAATTGCATACATATGTATGTAGATATGTACATGTAGACACAAACAATATCTTTATGAAAAATTACAAAAACCAATAAAAATGGTAATGACAGAAAAAATAAAGGAAATTTTAAATAAAATATTTTTAATTTGATATTGGCTTTTAACAAACATATGTTAAAGCAATTTGTGGGCATTTTGCTCATTTTATTTATAGTATAACTATGTTTTTGAAAGTTACATAGCAGTTAATTCAAAAGACAATCAAAAAGAAAGTGAACCCGCCTTAAAGTATCTGCAAGAATGTAAGAAATTAATTCTAAACCTATCCTTCTAAAGTATATTTTGGAATTGCATGATTATAATGAAATGTAATGGCAGAAACCCTATAATGTGTATATGCTTCATGCATATCCATAAAGGAATTTCAATTCTCTCCTGACTTGACTCTAAATCTGTCTCTTCAGACATGCACATTGATTTTGAAGATGTTGCAGCACTAAGCGTGAAGCATTTTTGACTCCTTTCAGTGCTGTCACTGAGATTGATAAGCCACATTATGGTTTGGTGGCCATTTAACTCATGAACTTGACAGTCTTTCCCCGGAGCAAGGAAAAAAAAAAAGGAAGGAGACAAATGCGCTGGACCTCAGCTGTGCTCAGAATTGCTCTGTGTATGAAATGCAGAGGTTTTCTGACAGGAAACCTAATCTCTTTTCTTTGTTACTTCCTTGCTAAGGGATACAGAGGAGGCATTTTTTTTTCTTTTTTTTTTAAAGCTATGCAATTCAGACTTAGTCTTTGGAATGAAAAAATAATGTTTTCAAAACTTCAGTGTCAGGAGCAGAGCTGTGCTGATTCTGACAACAAATAAAATTCAAAAATGTCTGTCTGACCAGAAGATCGCATCACAGACACCCAGCTGACCTCCTCCCTCTTCCAGACAGTTCTCAGGGCAAAAACAACTAGTAAGTGGGACAAAAACGTCTACGCTCTTTAATCCTGCAGTGGAGGTCTAGGTGTGGAGATGAATTTAGATTTCTCTTCTAGAACAAAAACCAATTAATTTTTCTTTTTTGTTGTTTTTGTTGTTTGTTTTTTTTCCCCAGCTTTGTAATGGAATGTAATTAAATTCCTGCTCTGCTCCTAGGGCAAGATGTCTACATGCTGGTTATTTTGTATCTGGATCCATAATGAAGATCAGGGGCAAAGGTCAAGAGTTGATCTAAACCAAGCACCAAATGGAACATAAATAAAGTCAAGGAAAAAGGACCAGAAACCCTATGAACAATTGGCTGCAAAATTAACTAGATACATTATGACAAACTTCTGATAATAGATAATACTCAACTCAGTTGCCCACAAACCAACCTCCATGTCATTTTTGATGCCCAAGAGCATAAAAGTTACCTGCCCAGCACAGGAAGCTATGGCTCAGGACCTCTGGGAGGCACACACTTGCCTCCCACAGCAGCTGGAGGTGCGGGGAGACACCCTCAGGTACCACAGATGACACTAGAAGCCTATGATTAGGGAACTGAATGAGTCCTGGGATTCTCAATGGACAGCACCCTCAATCTGCAGCCCAAAGTTCAGGGTAAGGACAAAATTTCAGTCTCAGTTTTGTGGTCCATGTTTATTTTTGGCCACTTCAAATGCATTATTGGCAAATAGAAGTGTATGGGCTACTGTTTTCCTCCCCCTTTCTGCTTCAAGGGCCTGAAGAAACCTGAATGTGTCTGCATTTTTGAACTGTGAAAATGATACACCGTGATGTGGTTGTGAGAGTTGTTGCTTTCAACTTACAAGCACCTCAGGATCTTTTGTCCTGAAGTTATATAAAACTCAGTACTTAATTTCTTGTTTCGCTTTTATGTAGCTTGAGTGGGAAAATTTATTGTCTTAGGATAGGGTGTGCAACCTTCACAAAGAAATTGGGATACAATTGCATTAAAAAAGTAGGTTCTGCTTTATCTGTGTTTGCTGCATAATTAATATTCTGTGTAATACTAATTGAAGAGTTAAAATTCAATTAAAGAGATATAATTCAGCAATTGTAAACAGAAGCAATAAAACGTATTAATTAAAAATGTGATGGTTTCTTCTTTTCTGGTTCTAGAGTGCTGTAAAATAGAATTGCTATTATACCATGATTAATTTATTCAGAACCTTTCTTAGTTGATGTATTCAGCCAAGGTCTGTCAATACAATTTGCTATCAATCGTTGTTTTATAACAACCATAGTAGAGTACAGCTGCATAGAAAGCTATTGTCATTTGAAATATTGGGGCTTTTTTACCAATTATTATTTATTATTTAACTTAGTTTAATCTATTGTAACCCTCTTTAGCATTGTGTTTTCGTGAATCAAATATTTTAGTGTAGTTCGGCTCTGCTGTATTTGTGTTCTGATCTGTGATGTGGGAACATGCTCTGTAATTTCATGACTTTATTACCTGAGGAAAAATCTACATAGAAATCTAAGTTTCTGTAAAAATGTAGAACTGTAAGTAAATGTACTCACTACTGAGGTTTAGGAGTACTTTGCAATATTTAAAATTTTTATTCCTGCAAAAACCTGTGAATTAAAACACACATTAATCACGATCTTGCAGGATAACAGTGTGCCAAAGTTCCCCATGTCTGTACAGTGTAACAAGCCCTGAACTATTCCGGAGGTTGGACTTGCTTTCCACCTGCATTCAAGCACACGTATGATCTCAGGTATAGATGGAAGACACTTTCCAGGACACATGGAGTATTGGATGTCTAAGTGTAATAAAATATTACTTCACTGAGGCAAATCTCTACTTGCCATCTATAGGCTACCTATAAAGTAACGGTATATAGAGAAGGCAGCTCCAAGATCCAGACTTTTTATTAAGAACAACCAAAGGGTTTGTCCAAGGTTGTGGAAGATGACTGTATTGGTTAGAATAAATTGGGTATACTTCTTTTAAACTCCCAATGAATATAATTTTCTGCCACAATCTCTCTCTTACATAACTCTAGATAATATTTTAAGATATACTTGAAAAAAAAATGATGGATTTAGTAAATCATAAATTACTTACAGATTCTGTCTCAATGAACCAGATAATTTCATTTGCAGTATCTATTCATGTTTAACAAAAAAGAATGGTATGGTTAACAATCCTTAAACTGCATTAAATATGTAGAGAAATGTCTTAGTCTGTGGGAGTGCCAGATTCAATTCTTTTCTATACCTGCATGAATATGAAACTACACTTCTCACAAGTCCTCTAACTTTGAATTCTGGGTGGGTGGCTTTCACAGATTTTGCTGCTGACACTATTTCATGGTGTGTGAAGTACTTAAATTTACATTGGAGTCGATACTGCCAAACACTTTCTCTCCTTAAAAGAAGATGAAACAGATTATAAGGCTAATATACTGAAGGAAATACTGGACTAGGTAAGCATGCTTTTTACAAGTGGACTGTGCATGTGTGCAGTCCTTTGAGGGTGTGTTGAACATCTGGCACTTTTGAGAAACATCAGAGCCTACTAATGGCAGAACAGTTGTGTCATGCATTCATAATAAGTCCAGTGTTTCCATGTGGAGTGGATGGACTGTGCAGACACAACTCATCTGTGCTATGGCCTTATCTGGAAGCTTGGTATCCCAGTTAAAAATTTTGTACATATACAAGAAAGTTGCTTCTGACAGGTATCTGTCAGATGACAGATGTCCTCTAAAAACCTCCCATAAAAGCTTTTGAGGTAGAAAAAAAGATCATGTCTTAGATAAAATGGATTGTATGGCATTGGCATCATTTGCATTCTCTTTCACTAACTCAATGAATATTTTAGGTATTTAATGTAAATTAAAACAGCTCCAATAGAAGGGAATAATGAAATGCCATCTGAATACTGCACAATATGCTGGCTGGCACAATTCATTTGGATATTAGGAATTTCACATTGAGATACATGCAGAGAAAACAAAACTGAATCCAGTCCTTCAATGCTCTCAGTTTGTGCCTTAATTATTTGGACATAGAGGACTTTACCTACCCAAACATATCCTTTTGTTGTGAGCTGTGTCAGTATAACTATTCTGACCTACACAAAATGGAAGAAAACCATTTTGTTTTAGGTGGAAAACAACTCAACATTGTCCAAAATAAAATACATTTTTCTCTTGCTTTGATAGACAAAGTAAAAAAAAAAGAAATATTCACACAGGCGCGTAGCTATGAATTTCTCACTGTTTCTATTTATTATTCATTACTTGGTATGTTTGTCCATCTAGATAAACAATATTGTTTTGGTTGTATAAATTATTTTATTTGATAAAATGTAAAGATTAAAAATCCTTGTATTTAGGTACAGACAATCTTGTTAAAGTATTAATAGAATTTTTCTTATGTAGAATGTCAGGCTCATCCCACCTTACCTGTTTACCATGTAGGCATAAACATAACAGCTACTAACACTACAGTCAGGAGAGAAAGAGTTTGTATAGTCGATAGAGTTTAAGGAATGATTTATCTAAACAAGTTCAAATGTGCACTTTAGAATTGAATTAGTTGGGCTCCCTGATACAGGAACTCCCAGGTATATTTCTGATTGCTACAATCTACTCCAATAAAAAATGCACAAGTCTAACACGTAAAGTTGATTCAATTAGGAAATAATTTCCTAGTACAAAAAGGACGTGAATCAGTAATAGATGAATTCCCTATCCATCAGATACTGTAATATCAGCTGCTAGGAAGAATAACTTAATGTAATATTTCTGTGACAAAAACTTCTTGAATTCTTTTTGTTAAAGGATAAATCTGTTAATAGTAACTTAATTAAGACAATAGCCTAGCTTCAGAACAAATTTATTTAAGTATAAAGAAAATGTCCTTAAGGGAGTAGAAAAGAAGGAAAAAGATTATAATTATTAAGTCATGAGTTGACATTGAAAGATTACTGTAAGCATTCACAGACCTAGGAAAAGATTGGTTTAACTACAGACTTTTTTTTTTTTTCAATCTGTGTAACACACTGCTTTAATATTCCTTGAAACAACTGCATCAAAGAAACAAACACTATAGACAGAAACTTAATACATTTTATTTTTTCATAAGCAGTTTTAATTAAGGGGTATATTTTTATTAAGATTTTCAACCATTCTTTTATATTATTTCCTGTAATTCAGTTCTACATTTAGTAAGACATCAACTGTTCAGTTTTATCCCATAATTGATTCTAAAATATTTAAAGTTTTGTGAACTATTTCATTTGCTTTCTTGTCTTACCTAAATACATCCTGATAAAAGTACAAGCTGAACATCTGTTTGATCTTTGAGTTGCACTCATGTAAATCAGAAGTATGTATCTCATATTTGCTTTGCCCTGGTGAAATAGTAATGCAAGGTCCAAAGTCACATGAAGACCTAAAGCTGGTGAAGTTGTACTGACTTTCAGTATTGTTAAAGCATTTTAGTCATCAGTTTTGTAACTCCTACTAAACATGTACTTTCACCTTTACCTGCCTCAGTCATGTTTTTCTGATAGATTCTGATCTTGAGCACCTTTAAGGAGTGCAAAGTTTAAACACTCTAATCCATACCATGTGTCAAGAAATGAAGGTCTTCTATTGTCCAGCACATTTTTGAGTCACACACTTAGTGACTGAGATATATAGAAATATATATATATAAAAAAAACCATAAATTAAAGAAATTGTACTGATCAGTTTACAAACTTACTGAATGTTTTGATATTCACACACACACAACCAAAAAAACCCCAAAACACACCCCACCCCAAATAATATAATACATGATGCTCATGGTGGTGGAAATAATCAAGAAAAAGTATTAGAGGATGTTAATATTTTGCCTAGTGTAACAATTATTAGCACTTATAGAAACAAACAGCAGAAATTTCACATGGATTTGTTGCTTAACTGGAAGAGCTACTAAAGCTAGCTGACATTTTTCCTATATCAAATGTTTTGTTCCTCAAAACAAAAATACGCTTTATCACAGTGAGTTTTCTGGTGTTTCCACTGAGAAAAATAAAAGGTTTTCTGTCTGCCATTTGGAAGGCTCTTGTATATTTCATTTGTTTGCTACAGGGAAAAAAGTTAAACTAGTCAGAGCCTTCCAAACATGACGTTCAATCATACTTTGCAAAAAAAAGCTAGTTCCTGCCTCTGTAGTCTGACTCCACTACTTCATTCTTGTGTAGAGATGATCTTTTACTTCTTGTGTTCTGTTAGGCAAAATGGGATATTCAAAGTTATGAAATTTTATTGTGTAATAAATTTATATTCTCTAAACAGATTTGCTGCTTAATAAAAAAAAAAGAGAAAAGAGAAAAAAGGAAAAAAAGAGAAAAAATATTCTCTAAGAAAAAAGAAATAGTGTTAAAGAATACCAAGTACTTACCCTGCTTGCTAATGGATAAGAATGTAAGTTTTCAAATATAAGCTTGATAACCTGCCAAGATAATAGATAGATCATTCTACCAAGATAATCCTCCATAACCTCAGTTTTTGTTCCTTGTATGTGCTGAGGCACTTATTCACTGACCATTAAGTGGACTGTTTCTGATTTAGTAAATTAGAAATTAGTCAGGAGTCTAGCTCCCTCAGTGGCTAGAGAGGTCATTGCTGAAACAGCTTATATGCTCTCATTTGTCAAAAATTTGTGCCATTTAGACAGCCATTTCTGATATCTGTATATGGAAGTTTCATTATTCTCTCACGGTGTAATGGTGACTCAGAATGAATAATATAAACTTACAGAAGTGGCTTTTCTTTCTTGTGCTGTGAATTCAGATCCTTAATTGTCCAGATTAGTTTGAGAGCTACATGTTTGATAATTTTTATTCTAATTTAAAATTCAGCCACCAGGATCAATCTTGATTTTTAAGAAGGTAAGGTTTTTTGTAACCTTAATCTTTATCTCATCATTGGTGCAGACACTACTTTCATAACAGAATTTATTGTATGAGAACCTTAAGGTGTTCCCTTCTATACTGTACAAATAGTGAAAAAAATAAACAAAATTAGCATCCTATTCACAGCATTCAGAAAATTTGAAGCACACACAACTATGCAGAACACACACACTCTCCTGAAAAGCAGGGAGTTGTAGAAAGAAGTTAAAGCTGTTAAAAGATTATGTCCAAAGGGCTAATAGATTTGGACAGAAATCTTAAGTCCCACTGAGCATCCATGTGGCCTTCAACATGCCATTATCCTTACCGTACCTGCTTTTTCTTCTGTAAACAAATAATTATTATGTAACATCTGTGTCTTTCAGGAGTGTCTCAATTCATATTTGTTCATCTGGTCATTGAAAATCTAGGTGAAAACTACTACATGGAGAACAACATATCACCACTTATGGCTTATATAACACTGAAAAATATTGCTAATACTGTTCAGGAAATTATGATTATTGACAGTTGATTTAAGGGGAATACTAATCAATGTAAAGCCTTGATTTGAATTGAACATGGTTTTGGAGAATCATGAGAAAAGAGAAGAAAGAGACCTATGGCAGCACATGCCACCACTGTTCTAAATAAAGAGCAAATCTGTAGGCAGCTTAGGCAAATAGTTGCCTTTTGCCCACTGATCAATCAGCACTGGCTACAAAAAGAAAATTATACGAATGGGTTATAAGGGCATATCTTTGCCCCTAAATCAGATTATGTCTTCAATAAATCACAGCATGCTTTGAAATAAACTGCTGGGACTCTGTTAATGCTTCTCTAATAAACCATGCCATGACTGTTTGATATTAAGTTACGCACAACTGGGTACCATCAAAGATAACACCAAACCTCAGAAGCCTTTTGCTAAATCAAAGGTGGCAGAACATTCTATAATCTGGCTTTAATATACCTGAGCTGCAGTAATTAACTGAACAAATTAAAAGCAGAAAAGTAAAACTGAAAAATATCTAAAATTGCTGTATATGTGCATTCATGCTAATTATGAGCAATTTTCCAATGTTTTCTCAATTCTTTCCAGCTGCCATATGTCAAAAAAATCACTGGCTATTCTAAAGCTTTCATCACAATATAGGTCCAGCCCATTTCCATCTGAAAATGGTTTAGATTTTCTTTGGTCTTCTTTTGAGAATATAAAGGTGAGAAAGTTTGATACACAGATGTCTCCACAGTTTCCATTCAAAATACATTATGTCTTCAGTATTTATCTTGACAGCTTTGCACACCTGAACTAAATATTTAGTGTAAATGGAGCATCCAGAAGACATTAAGATGCTACATCTGATTTAGCAAGAGATATGCCTCTTTTTTGAAAGTGTGAAAACTGAATGTACCAAAATACCATATGAAGAGTGCTATAATGTAATTGTTCTGTTGATCCAAGAAAAATTATTTGAAATTGTAATTTCAAAAATAATTTCAAGGAGGACTTAAATTTTAAGACAATGTTGTCTCTTTTTCAATTTTTTTTTTTTTTAAGCCTAAAGGAAAACAAATGTAGTTGATTTTGGCTGAAAGTAAGAGGTAGTCAACTAAAGGTTTATCTTTTTTTTACTCATTTGTGGACACATTCTGAATGACAAGTAGGCACAGATTTACTAGACGTGTGGGAAGGTAGGGAGCCCTGATTAGTATGAGCAGGTGCATATCGTCTGTCACAAGCCACCTACATGGTGATGGTTTTATTCAGTAAATCTGGCTCATACCACTGTGAGAGTGTTTAAGTTGTAGTCTATCTTGAAAGCTGGCAAGAAAACATTTGTATTTTTTGTGGCCTGTTCAGAACATACCAAAGGTCACCACTGTTTCACGTATTTCAAAACAGCCAAAGGACACCAGAGAATTTCTTTCTATTAGCTACCAAAAAAGCCTTTGGTCACTAGAGATCTAACCTGCTGATTAGAGAACACAGATTCCCACAAGCTATTTCTAATTCCCATAAACTTATGAATTTGCTGGATTTGGTGTGGTCTGACAGATCAATAAAGGCCTGAAATTTTTGACAAAAATACTGCTATAAATATATGACTTACTTTATCTGATTAATCATTGTACACAAATTGGTGGCTGCCCTGATATTGTGCAATATAATGGGTAGACAGGTTTTCATAATTTTTCATTCATATCACAGATTGAGATGCCTGAGGTCATTAGGTATGGTAAAGTATACTTCAAGATTCTTATTAATATGCCTTTCCTACTTCTTGTAGTTTTTATTACCACTCTTGTAAAAATGAAGTGTTATTCATTCATTTAACAAATACAATCAAACTCCTCAATATTCAACATTATAAAACCAGAAGGAACTAGGTAGTACTAAAATGACTTTAATTTAGTGGGAGCTGGAAAACCATGTGTAGAACATTATAAAGTTACTTTAGATAAGAAGGAAAACGTTAATAGATGGGGAATCACAGAACTGTAATACAATTATTTGAATAGTCTTTCAATGAAAGGATCAAAATTCAAACATTTTAAGTCCTGGCGTTACTAATCACTTTCCTTTTGTTTTTATTTGTTTCTTTATTTCTTCTATGATATTCTCTTAGGTTTCAAATTCTTTAGTTTTTAGATATACCATTTAAAAAAAATAGTTCATTTGGACAAAAAAAGTCCTCAGGTATAAAAATCCATAAAAAGCTTAGAAAAATGATGAAATCTGAAAATATTCTGGAATTTGAAAAATAAAAAGTAAATAGGTTATTGAAAGAAAAGGTGCTTTACAGTGCAGGTGCATTTCATTAAAGTCAGTAAAGGAACTACCATTACCTTGAAGGAGAGTAGGATAATAGCTGAACAGAGATGGGGAAAACAGTATTTACCACCATTCCCTGAATATATGCTCAACTTCCTAAGTGAAATCAAGTCAGACATACTTCTGTCCTTTCTACCAGTATATGAATCATCAGTTATACTGGGATAGATAAAGTAATTTCAAAATATTTTTTTTTCATGCTGGAATTACTGACACACTCTTTTAGTCAAAGAAAAGACACCAGAGCAGATGATTAAGCATTAAGTATTTTTCTCCAACTTTTCAGTAGCTCTGAAAAGAAAAAAAAAAGCAAAAGTACATTTAGTACCAAACATTATTTCTGAATCTGTTAGCTTTTGTTTTCTCTGCTAATGGCAAGCTATTTTATGACAGCTCTGAATTACATTCATAATGTTTTTTTCTACAGTAATTTAATTTTGTTAACAATTAATGCATTTTTATATAAATTGCCACATACTGTCTCAAAGTCTGAAGAAAGTTTGTTTTACTAATGTTGTTTTTGTTTTTACAGGGCTTGTCTGGGGACGGGTGGTTCTTAAATGAGCATTTGTGTCATAAGGAAAGAATATACTGAGATCAAGTTAGATATTCTAGTGAATCTGATTAGATTCCAATGGCACCATGAAGATTCACTAGAAGAAATAAATCCCTGTCACATTTGTGCTGAGTGCTGCAGTCTACTTGGAGATTTGTCCCTTGCTTATAGATTTAACATGAAAAGAATTCAATTACTTTTTACTCCTGAGGCCAAATTCACTAGCAGAGCCACACTGGCACACATAGGACACTAATATTCTTTAGGACATTATATCGTGAAAATACCATTGAGAATTATGTTGTTGTAATGTGAAGTAAACATAGTATCATTTTCAAAAGTGAACAACAGGAGGCGGCATCATAGAAGAGTGAAGGGTAGAGGATACTTTCAGGATGTGTTATTTTGTCTCTCCCTAAGTGGATCCTCCATAGTTAACACACAGACTACCAATTTTCTGGCCAGAAATTAAGAGAGAAAATAGTAGCCATAAATTATTTGGTGTAATATCTCTACAAGGGATCAAGGGGGTGTTAGTTATATAAATTCCTTTCTGTATTTAGCACTAGAAATTATGATTTTTTTCTGACAGACAATTAATTATAATTGATAAGAAAACTTATATTCTTTTTTCCCTTGATCATCTTTATTTCAGACATCTACTTTGATATTATATTATAAACAGATTCAGTTTTGAGAAGATGAATGCCTATATCAAATCATAGATAGATATTGTTACTCAAAACCTTCTCAAGGGCAGAGGGAGCACACTATACACACAGAATTTATAGTTAATGCACATAATGTTTTTGCAGTCCAAATTAATGAATAAGCTCATTAATAATACAATTCCACTTTTATGAAGAATAATCCCTCCCTACGGTTCCACCCCTCTCTGTGATTATCATGGTTCTTCTCACAGGGGCCTGGCAGGAGGGGTGATGGTCTTGGTGGAGGAGTTTCTGACTCTGCTTTGCTGAGAGGACCATGGCATCTCTGCTTTCTTCCTCTGCTGCCTTGGGATCTGCTTGATTTTATTTTAGTACCTTGCCATACCCACCTGCTTCAAGCCCAGTGCAAAGCCTGCTGCCATTTTCTAGTGATGTAAAAAATGGTATTCAGTGGCCACAGCCTGGAATTCCACGGTGACCCAATGCCCAGCAGCTTGGTTGGGATGGAGGAGCGCTGAAGGGGTTCAGTACAGTAAGTTCCTGTGAGTATGTTTTGACATGAAGAACTTAGTCTGTTTTGAGTTCCTTTTTTACTGTAATGTTCTACAAACTGATTTTGTGACACTGACATTATGAGAATTTGAGGTACTACCATATACCTATTATTACTACAGGTAATCATGTGTCAAGAATATGTTGTTATTGAATTTTCTTACATGAAATATAAAGAATCATATATTACATTCCTGGAATTTCAGCAGTTTTTTATTTATGTTTTTAACATTGGCAGTAAATCAGAAATATCTATTGTGTCTGACCTTAGTACTAAGAATGTGTTTTATCAATTTGCTTATGAGGCAGGAAGACTTTACTGTGATTAAGTACACTATTCTACCATGTTTGCTATCATAGTAAAAGTATTTTTTATCAAGTTTCAATCACTGAACCTTTTTCAGCTATGTTAGCAGAAGTTAGACAATTGTATTACCAGATCTATCATGCATCTATAGTCACATTGTGGAATTATAAGTTCCCATGTTTTACCTCCAATTTAGTCTTCAATCTCTCATATAAAGAAGGTAAAATTTAAAACTTGTTTTATGTTATGCAAAGATGAAAATAAAATAAAAATACAAAACCTTGTATTAATGCTTGATATTTTTAATCTATAACTGAATTTCACATAAAGTATGATGTATGTTTTAAGTCTTTAAACACTATATAGCCGTGTGAAGGTTTGTTAAGCGAAGAAAGGCTTTGTTAAAATGAACCTTTCAAGAATGCAATCACTGTTTCAGAGCTTCTCTAACAAAAGGATTTAAAGCCACTGTGAAAGAGGACTAGCTGTTTAATAGAGGGGAAAGGGTAGAAAATATTTCGAACATCCAGCCTTGTCGCTTTTTGCTTGAGCTATTACACCCATATCTGAATATGCTTTTAAGATTTTGGGGAAATAAATAAAAAAGAAATAATGCAATAGTCCCCTCTGACTTTGTTCAAGTAAAGATTGATGTGTCAGGTTTGTTGTGGTTTAACCCGGCTGGCAGCTAAACACCACACAGCCGCTCACTCACTCCCCCCCTCCCTCAGCGGGATGGGGGAGAGAATCAGGAAGAAAATAAAAGGTTAGAGCCAAGGGCTGAGATAAAGACAGTTTAATAAGAAAAAAAAATAATAATAATAATGAGAATGATAACAGAATATACA
>BOSO01011983.1:0-29738 GCA_018403395.1 Gorsachius goisagi | reverse complement strand
ACCTACCCTGGTTTAGTTTAAAACCGTTACCCCTTGTCCTGACACAGCTGGCCCTACTAAAAAGATTTTCCCCATCTTTCCTATAGGCCCCCTTTAGGTACTGAAAGGCCGTAATCAGGTCTCCCCACAGCCTTCTCTTCTCCAGGCTGAACAAGCCCAACTCTCTCAGCCTGTCCTCATAGGAGAGGTGCTCCAGCCCTCGAATCATTTTTGTAGCCCTCCTCTGGACCCTCTCCAAAAGTTCCATGTCCTTCTTGTGTTGAGGGCTCCAGAGCTGGAAGCAGGGCTCCAGGTGAGGTCTCACCAGAGCAGAGTAGAGGGGCAGAATCACCTCCCTCGACCTGCTGGCCACGCTTCTCTTGATGCAGCCCAGAGTACGGTTGGCCTTCTGGGCTGCCAGCGCACATTGCTGGCTCATGTCCAGCTTTTCATCCACCAGCACCCCCAAGTCCCTCTCGGCAGGGCTGCTCTCCATCCTTTCTACCCCCAGCCTGTATTGATACTGCCTATCTTTTCCTTCAATCAGTGAAACAAAGTGTTGCCTGGTCCCTAGGGCAGAGCAAATGCATGTGGGGGCCCTGCAGCAGCAGCCGGTGCGGTGGGAGTGGCGCTGGGCTGGGCTGCAGCCGGGGGTCCCGCAGCTGGGCTTGGGCTGGCTCAGCTGCGGCCATCAGGATTTGGGGAGCTTTTAAAGTGCATCTGCACCCTGGGAGCTCTGCTTGTGCTCCTGAGTGGAGCTGTCTTTGCACCCGGATCCCAGCCCAGGCTGGGACTCTGGTCCCTTCCTGGCAGGGAGAACTGCGCGGGGGCCTGGCACAAGCCCTCTCCCCCTGGTGGGGTTGGAGCACATGCGAGGCAGGTCAGCCCATGTGTCCCTCCACTCCATGCCTTCTTGCTGCTATTTTGCTGGGGTTTTTTTTGTTTTTTTTTTCTCTCGGAGCCTGGAGTGAGTGCATTGAAATGTGTTTAAAAAAAAAAAAAAAAAAAAATCAGCTGCCTGGGGGCGGCTTTGCAACCGCTCTGTCGCAATTCCTCTGCGCCTTTGTTGTGTTGTGAGGGCAGGAGTTTCCAGGCTCCAAAATGGGGTGCTGCGTGCCGGGCTGGGACCCCCCACTGGCATGTCACCTGAATGCCGGTTGTTCCCAGGGTGTGGGTGTCCTTTCCCCACCCTCTTTGCTTGGTGGCAGGGAAGCAACGTGCAAAGGGGACTCGGCAGCATTGCTGGATGTTTGGGGCAGGGAATAGGATGGAGCATTTCTGGGTCCTGCTGCTTGGGCTTTGATGCTGTTGTGTAGGCAAGGGGGGTGCCCAAGGGCTTACGTGGATTTCCAGGGGTGCCCTTCGGGCCAGAGCCCGTCAGTCACCCTCCTGGGGGCCATTGTGGTGGTGCTGGTGAGTCGCTGGGACCACGGTGCCAGTGTTTGGTACTGTAGAGTCCATTGCAGCTCTCGCATCCAGTTTGCTCGTGCAAGTAGGGAGCTACAACATGGAGGAGCTAATCTGCGTGGGACAGATCTGCAAAAGGTGCTGGGGAGAAGAGACGGTGTCCAGCTCTGCTTGCAAATGTTTGTGCCTCCGTCTCCAAAAAAGCCTCACTGCAGGAGTGAGGTGAGGAGTTCAGTGGCCTCGTTTACTTGCCGATGAAGGATGCTGCCCTGGCCCTGGCCAGTCTGCTCTTTAACGGCAGTATAGTATCTATTTATTTATGATTTCCGTGGGTGGTGTTTTGGATGATCTATTGAGCCAGAGTGAGATATTTTGAGGCACGGTGAGATATTTTAAAAACATCTCCTCACTCTGGAAATATCCATGGTGCGATAGCTGCATATTAGTCATTCGGAAAGCGAGTGATTTCAATGAAAGAAAAAACATTTCATCTTGTCAGAGCATTTTCACTCACTGTCTGCCAGGCAGCTGCTGTCAGCCTTCAGTCTCTGTGGCTGGTTTTACTCTTCTCAGGCTCTGCCTTTTTATTTTGTTTTCTAACAAGAAATAAAATAAACCCTCTAATGGATATTGCTAGCTATGAACTCATCAATTGTCAGTAAGAAAGAGCTTTTAAAAAGATGCAATAAACCCTCTTTGCACTGGATTATTTACGGTGGGATTATTTCTCCCGGGGACTCTCTCCATGTGGAAGGAGAAACTCCTCCTCCAGGTACTGGACCTTGAATAAAAGCCCCTGCCGCCAACATGATTTATCCCCCTGGAAAGTGAGAGTAACTCCAATACCCTCATACACCAGCTGGGGATGCTGAATTAGGCTCATGGAGAACAGGAGGAGAGATGGTTTTCTCCTAGGAGGGAAAAAAAAATAATCTGTAAGAAAACACAAATGATGAGGCCCCATCCTGAAAGGGGAAACAGCAGAAAGCCGTTCAGCAAATCAAAAACCAAATGAGCTGTAAAAAAACCACCACCATGGTAGGAGAGATTTTCACTTGGAGGGAATCTGCCATAAATCACCTAATACTCAGTTTTGCACTGCCATTTGGGAAAACGTTCATCATATTCTACTGGTCGCTGCTCTGCTTTATGTGTATCTGTAGCTGGGTTTCTATAGCACAGCCCACGCGCTCCAGGGAGGAGGCGATTTGGCCGAGATGCTCCTATCGAGTTTGATCATTCTCCACAATCAGGCTAAGAATAATTATGCTGTAGTTGCGCCGTGAGTACTATGCACTGCCGCTTTGCGGGGATGCCATTGCCATTACCTTGTGCAACTGGTAGATAACTGCTTAAACAACTAAAAATTATCCCTTCGTGGTTAAATGCTTGGTGGGTGTTTCTACCCAGAGTTTTCCTGGCACATCTAAGGGCACCTGCAGGGAAGCCCAGGGGGGATGTTTTGAGCTGCTTGGGGGATGTTTCTCTGCTGCTACAGCTCCTCCTTGGCCATCTCCTTTGAGGTAGGGAGTTCTGGCTGGGTTTCCTTCACACCCGCTGCTGAAGCGCTGGGGTTTGCCCAGTCCTCCTGGCATGTTGCCGTGGAGCTGAGCTCTGGCTGCGTCCCCGTGCGTGCCCACTCCACCTCCCAAGCTGCAGTCAGAGCCACTCCAGCCAGGGGTTTAAAATAGCAGCTATTAAGTAAAGAGCAGGAGAGGGCAGGGGGGAGGCAGCTGGTTCCCTCCGGGAGGATGCCGGCACTGTCTTAGGGTTTAGCGAGCCCTGGTGTCTTGGAGCCTTCTCCCCAGCTCCCCCTGGGATGAAAGGGGCATTGCACCCCGTGAAAGCAAGAATCAGGGTCAGGGTGGCACCTGCCCTGGACCAAGTGCCCCTAAACCCCATCTCTCACTAAAAGCTGGGCTCAGCAGCGGGGCCTTGTGAGCTTTACAGCTGTTGCCTTTTATTTCTGGCAAAGCGAAACAAAGATGGCAAACCAGGGCCATTTCTTCCCCTTAACCTTTTCCCTTCACACCCATGTTTGGCCCAAAATATTCTTCTTTTGGTTTGCACTTTTGAAGCTCCCTTGCTGGATGCTCTTCATTTAATTAATACAAGCCGACCTCTTGCATTGCTTGGCCGGAGGCAGGACTTACCACAGGGTGAATCCTCTGTTCTCCCGCCTGCTTGGCACAGCCCCTTCTGCATCCCTGTGCCGGTGGCGAGCGTGCCCCTGTCCCGCACCCTTGAGTCAGCAGTATGCTGCTGCTGCCGGCGTGCCATTGCGGCTTAAAAAAACAGAAGAAAGTTTCAGTATTTAAAGTATTCAAGCAGATGGGAAGCCACAAACTACAGTCGGTGGAGGGAGCGTGTTTCATGACTAACAAAATATGCCAGGTAGGCCGTTCCACTTAAGATATTTTCAGGAATATAATCACTTTCACACATCTTCATAAATTTGCCAAAGTGTTAGTTTTCCCCCATATGGATCGGGGAGGATGCAGCATGTCATGACTGTTGCACAGCATCTCGAATGCTGTGTCGTCGTGGTGGGTATTTTTTTTTCTTTCTTCCCCACCCCCCCAGGCTGTAATTTAAATAACTGTTTGAGTCCCACCCTTCCCCATCATTAGCGTGGGCAGAGGGTCATGCTCGAGCGTTTCGGTGGGGGAGCTCCTTGGCCTCCACCCAAGGCAGGGCAAAGGAAGCAGCACTTAAATCTCTAAATAATTCCCAAAAGGGGCTTGAGTTGGGCTGGAGCAGTACTGGGGGTAGGGGGATGCTCTAAGGGAGCCCCAAAGACTGCATCCTTCCCCTTGAGCTCCTTTGAATAGGTGCTCCAGCATCACAGTGGGGTAAACAAATGCAAAATATTTTGAAATCATTCAGTCTCAGCATTGGATTCTTTCTTTGCTTTTTGGTATCGTGGCAAAATTAAATAAAAGGACCCGTTTTCTGCATGTTATTGATCTTTCACTCAAAATCTGGGCCCTTTTCCAGGAAAAATGAGCCCTTTTATGAACAAAGAGACAGGCACCTTCCCAACAAAAGTCAGCTTTCAAATCCAATGTTCTGTGGGTTTGAAATTTCATGTTTCTGATTGGAAAGTATCAATTTCACTCAAATTTGCAGAGAAGTGTTGCTGGGGGGCGGGGGGGAGAGAGACTGCCCTGAATGGATTGATGAGCACTTGAAGGCCAGATTGCTGGAGGGATTTAAAAGCAAAGGGAAAAGCAACCTTGTCACTGATTTTGAACAGCTTGTGTTGTGAATCCAGAGCTGGGCTGTTGGGCTGGAGATGGCCCCGCTGTCCTTGGCCCTCAAGGACCTGGGCCTGTCATTGTACACCCTGCACGTGGCAGGAGGGCTCAGCCCGGCTCTCCTGACCAGATCTCAGCCTCAGTGGTTTATATATTTCCTTTTTTTTTTTTTTTTTGACACGGTGGCTGCTGGGACCAGATACTGAACTGCTGCCAGTTGGTGTTGCTCTGTTACCTTGGGTGGGTGCCCCACTGAGAGCTGCTTGCTAGCGTCTTAGGCAAGCTGGGCTTCGCTGGCAGTGTTTTACAGGTTAAGTCATTAAATCTCGTTTATTTGTTGGTAAAGCACTTGGGAGTTGTTTGGGAGGAGACAGTGTTATGCTCCCTTGGACCGCGCTGCCGTGTGGATGCTCAGCTGTCGGGCAGGGCTGCCGAGCTGGGCATTCTAAACGCGTGTTTATAGCACAGCCCGTCGCCACGACACCCTCATTGTAACAAGTGGGGCTGTGTTCACCTCCCAGTCCTGCTCCTACGTCCTTTAGTAACAAGTAAATTGGTTTTCTGCATCTGTTTTCTACCTGTGCAGCAGTGATGCTCTTTCCTCGCTGTAATGTGGAGGGGATGGAGGCGGCGCCGGCTCAAGGGTGTCGCTCCCAGGGCTATCCATCCATCCTGTGAGTTCACTGCTGCTACGTAAAAAGTTTGCTTGGTGACTCTCAGCAGAGAAGTTTCTGCCCCCTCCCCCCGCCCCCCCCAATGGGATTGCTCCCGGTGCTTTGATCCCCGGCTGTGTGTGTAAGCTTGCTTATCTTTGGAAAGGCATGGCGGTGCTGACAAGCAGTGCAGGAGATGGGGGCTGTAGGTGGATCGTTTTT
Organism: Gorsachius goisagi; assembly: GCA_018403395.1. NCBI lineage: Eukaryota > Metazoa > Chordata > Aves > Pelecaniformes > Ardeidae > Gorsachius > Gorsachius goisagi. The sequence continues at coordinate 24,220 of BOSO01011983.1, read as the reverse complement.
AGCAGCACGCACGCATGGAGCAGACAGCTTGGGCATGTTCCAAAACACTTCCCACGCCCCTGGGCTGAATTTTAAGAAGCTGGGGCATCTGCACATTCAAAACGCTCAAAATGGGGAGGGGGGGGGTGGAAGAGAAGGAAAGAAATCCCAAAGGCAGGCAGAGCAGCCAGCACGTGGAAGGGGCGAGCAGCACCCACAGGCTGATGTCTTGCTGCAGAAGGGAGTTTTGTTGCAACGGCTGAGCAGCTCCAAGCCGCTCTCCGGAGGGGCAGAGCACAGGTGAGCGTGGAGCAGCGGTCACTGGCTTGCCGTGCGGCTGCTCACCGGCTGGTCTTGCTCTTGGTTGAATGGGGGGAACGGGAAGAGGAGCTTGAGTTATCCAGGAACGGTGTCCGGGTGAGTGCCTGTTCCTCCTGTCCAGCCGGGACGGTGCAGCCTTTTAGCAGCTCTCTACATTTGGGAGCCCCAGAGCCTTGCAGGAAGAGGGGGGGTAGTGGGGGCCAGAGCTGTCTTACTTACAGAGATGGGGAGATGGGAATGAGCCCTGTACTTGTCCCACCTTGGGTGCTTCTGGGGGCTGCCCGGGATCCCACCTATTAATGGCAGGAGGTGCCCCTCCGACTTCTTTCCCTGGGGCTGGAAGGCTGGGGGCAGCCCTGGTACGCAGGACCAACGTCCTCCCTTCTGCGTCTGCTGGGGGAGCTGAAGCAAGCAGGCAGTGGGCAGGGGCTGATGTTGGGAACATGCAAGCCCTGGGTTTGCACCAGCCCTACCCTGGGCTCCCTGGTACAGGGTGGGACATAAAGCTGGAGAGAGGAGCCTCTGGGGGATGGAGGACAGCTTGTGTGTGTGGTCCAGTGAAGTCTCGGAGCCCCTGAAGCAATGATCTGGGGCTTCTTCTCTGAGTCCTGGTAGAGCTTTGGATAAGCAGCCTCAGGCTGTGAAGATTCGGAGGCCTTCTGTGCTGGGTGCCCAGCTTAAGTGCTGCAAATAGCCCCAGTTCGTGCTGTTGCTGCTCTCTTGAGATCCAAGGCCCCTGCTCCTGGTGACATGGGGCCTCAGAGGTCTTGCACTGGAGCGTTAGGAAGGGATGGGTGTAAATCTGGAGAGCCTGAGCTGTCCTCCGAGTTCCTCAGCTTACTGAGCTGGTCTGCACTCCGAGATCCAGGGATGGAGAGCGTGCCCATAAGCATGCTCCATCAAGAATCTATTCCTGCTGCTGGCGAGGAGGACGATTGCATGGCGTCCTGGCAGCCCTAAGCCATCCTCGTAGGGGTGTCTGGGCTCCAACAGCTCCCTCCTATCTCGCAGAGCGCACGTCTGCTGGGCCAGGCACTGGGGGATGCTCCTCCTGGCGCATCACATGCAAGAGGGGCATCTTCCCGGCGCTCCCCCATGGTTGCCTTCCGTGCTGCTCAGCAGACGGTCACCCTGGCATCTGGGTGACACGTGCTGTGCCCTTCTGCAAACAAAGCGGGTGGCTTATTTAAACGTGACTTTTGCCTGGTGGCAGCAGCTGGTGGTGAGGAGACGGGGAAGCTTGTGAGGAGCGAAAAGGAGAGAAGCCCAGGTGTGGAAAGCAGCCCTGCCTCTTCTGCGAGCTAAATGTCTCAAAGCTCGGGACTTTTTTCCTTTCCTTTTGGGAAGAGGAGACTTCTCGGGAATCTTCCACTTCCTAAGCATCCCTCCTAGAAGAGGCTGAAGCAGATTCTAAATTATGAACTGTTTAAGTCTCTTGGTACCAGCAGAAGTGGCAATCTCCACCGTGTCCTCATCCCCCAGGTAGCCTCATGGCAAGGAGCAACACCTTGGCAACTGCTAAGTTTCTGGGGTCCTTCTGTCCTCTGTCCCTCGTCCCTTGGGTGGGAAGTGGTACCTTTGCACCTCTAGCATCCAAGGGAGGAGAACAAGGCCCTCCCGGCTGCAATGCTAAACACGAGATGCTCTTCTGTTGTGCGCTCCGGGGTGAGGAGGAGGAGGAGGGAGGCAGAGAGGGATGAGGACAGACCCAGGGTGCCCTGGCGGACTGGCTCGTTCCTGCTAATTAGCGGTGTAACCAGCCATCCCACCGCTGGGCTCCTGGCAGGTAATTACCTTGCTGGGTACAGGGAAGGGAGCAGAAGTCCGCGGGGAATTTAAAACCTCCCCATTCTTGAACTCATTTGGGAAAGGCAACCAAAAAAAAAAAAAGGTATATATATTTTAACAGAGCTATTTCTGCCAGTCAGGCGGTCCAATTTGTGATTTTAACTGTAAGAGTCAAGGTTTTTTGGCTTTTCTCTCTTTTCAGTCCTTGGGGCAAGGGGTGGCTCAGCCGTGGGGTAAGTTGGGGGGCTGCGGGGGTCGGGCTGGGGGCTCTGGCTTCCTCCCCAGCTGATCATTGCTAAGCTCATGGGTGTTTTAGAGAGGGGAGGAGAAAAATAAATCTGGGAGCAATTCCCAGTCTGCTCACTGCAGCATGGCCAGGCTTCCATGGGGCCAGGGTATCCTACCATCCCTTTGCTAATGTGACAGTGTGGATGCTGCCTCAGGGCTGCTGGGGGTCCTGGCCCCGAGGCTGGCTGCTCCGCCACCCTGGGGACAGCTCCCGGGGGCTGCCCCATGGGTCCCCGCCAGCTATGCTGGGGCTGTGCTGGGCAGCACCATCCCTTGTGTGCTCCTTGTGCCAGCAGGTGGGATCGCTGCTGGCCAGAGCAGCATCTGTGCTCTCTTGCACCTCGTGCTGGGGCCGGGGACCTCATTAGCTGACTCCATCTCCTTTCCCCTCTGCTTATCTCCAGTTTTTCAATCGCTTGTCTGATTTTTCTTTTCTTTTTTTAATTTTTTTTTTTTTTTTCTGGCTTGAAGGGAGAAATGACTGCATGAGTCATGATGGGGCCTGACAGCTCCCTGCACGCCCTGCCAGGCTCTACTGAAGTTGGGGCTGGGGTGGCTGCAGCGATGGCTGCCTGCGCGGGTCCCTTGGGGGACACAGGACCGGGCATCCCAGCCTTTTCCCCCCATCACCCATTAACCCTTTGCTCTGTGGTGCTTGGTGCAGGGTCTGGCAAAGCTCAGGTGTCCAAGGAGGGGTTGAGGGCAGATTTGTGATTCTCCTTGGGAGAGCGGTGGGACATTGTGGGATGGGGTAACAGGAGGGCAGCAGTGTGGGAAGTTTGGGATCAAAGCCCAGCAGAGCCCTGCCTCCCTCTGTTGGCTGTAGTGGATTTGGGGCCGTGCTGAGCTAAAGGAAAGGCTCTTGGCCACATGCATGGGCCTTGGTCCAGGAATAGGCTCACAGGGATGACAGACTCATTAGGTCAGTGGCCTTGTCCCCATTCCAGTGCAGCTGGGGTATCTGCTCCTGCACAGAGTGGGGTCCTGGGCTGGTGGTCCCCATGGCACCTCCCTGCTGAAGGACCACTGCTGCTTGTGCCACGCACTGGTAGGGTGCAGGGGATGGCAATTCCTCCTCCTCCTCCTCAGCAGGGGGCTGCAGGTGCCAAGATGTGCCTTTCCCGCTGCCAACTCTGCCCTGTCAGCAGTCCCAGTCCCCCTTCCTCCACACCCTGTCTCCCTTTGGAAAACCAGCAGTAACTCTTAGTCACTGCTGTCTTATGGATCATTACTTTGGAAATCCCAGGGAGAAGGGCGCTTGCCCACAGCCCCATGTGGCCGGTGCCATCCTCTGCAGCCCATTGCCACCCTGGCACCCCTTTCTTAGAGGGCAGGGTCACCCCAACCTCTTCCTCGCCGCTCTAGGATGCTCCCAGCATCTCGCCTGTGCTTTTTATAGCCTGAGCCTGCTTTTCCCGGCAGGCTCATCAGTTGACCTGGATACAGCCATGCCGCGTTTGGGCTGAGCTCGCTCATGTCTCCCTTGCTCCCTCCTCGCATCGTGGGGGGCTGGAGCGCGCTTTGCTGGCTTGGTGGTGCAGAGGAGGTGGCCTGGTGCTCTACCTGCTGCACCCCAGGCTCCTCTCACAAAGACAGCAACGTGTGTCTGCTCGTGTCGAGCTTTTTCAGTCTGGGCTGGGTAACAGAGAGGGATTTCTGCAAGCACGCACCATCAGGTCTCTGCTCTGTGGGGGTCTCTTCTCGTAGCAGGGGCTTTTTCTCCCAGATGCCGTTCTGCAGAGAGGGAATGGACAAATTGGCACCCCCAGCATTTTGGGCTCTTCCCCGTCCTTGCCTGCCTGGCCCCCCTCCGTTCTCTCTTTAAAGAAATTCAGGTCATGCCTGGAATTAGGGCTCCCTGAACTGCAGAGAAACAGAGTTTAAACTGCTTACCATTGATTAGATGGAGTGGTTTGGGTTTGGTTTGTCCCCCCACCCCTGCCCTCAGCTTCAGATGGGTGTTCGCAGCATGGCGCGTTAATCCTCACTTCAATGCCTTTGCTGTCGTGGACTGCTCATCCCTGTGCAGGTGGGTCTGGGGTCCCTGGGGGGCTGCTCCCCCCTTTACACCCCACCAGTAGCCAGCTGCTCCCAACACCGAGACCTTGCAGGAAGGCATTTTATTTAGCCAGCTTCGTTGATCGCGGCGCTCCGGCTGGGATTAGACACAGATAAGACAATTGATAAATCCTCCTCTTGGCTGAGATGTGCTGTGAATTTTCCGGGGAAGGGTAGGGAAAGGAGGGTGCCCGTTTAAAGGCAGCAAGCCAGAACCAGGGAAGGGCAGCCAGTGCTGCGAGGAGCCAGGGAGGGGGCGCTGGCCAGCCCTGCCATGATCTTGCTGCCAGTTTATAAGAAGACATTTGTATGTGTTAGAAGGGACAAGAAACCAAAGCTGTGCCACCAGAGAAAGTAGGTCAGGCTGTGCTGCAGAGCCCGGCATGAAGGCAAAGTACCCAGACCACCACCCGCTTCCCTCGGCGCAGCCAGGCACTCGCCTCTCCCCAAATCCTGCCGGGCTGCTGGCTTGGTGTCAGCCCCTCACCCTGGTGTCAGGGCGCAGCTGGCTGCAGGAGAGTTGCCCAAGGGATGCAACTCCAGCATCACGAGGGAGTAGCCGTTCCTCCAGCTACCCATCATTTTGAGGTGCCCCCCTTCTGAGAGCATTTTCTGCATGAGCAGGGAGATATTGGCGGGGGGGGGGAGGGGGGGCGGGAAGAATAAAGGCAGAGTTTAACACCTAAATCTGCAGCGATTTCAGGCTCTCAAAGCCCCCCTCGGAGGTGAAGGACAGGATGAGTGGCAGGGGTCCCGTGGGTCGGGCTCTGGCGGGACTGCAGGATGCTCCAGCTTGGCTCAGGAGGATGGCTCGCTCCATCACCACTTCCAGGAAGGTTTTGTGGCTGCTGGAGCGTGGGGAAAATTAAGATGTGCTTTGCAGACAAGTGTTTCAAGTACAAGGCAGGAGTGTTTCCCCAGCAGAGCCTGGCGCGGCACTCTGCAGTAGCTGTAGGCACCCGTTGTGAGATGGAAGAACACTTTGCAATTGCCTTTGCCGTGAGATGGTATGGCTGGGCTCCCGCTCCCGGGGATGCTGTGGGCGCTGGATCCCAGCCATGGGAGCATGGCTTGCCGCTGCCAGGGGCATGGGGCCACCAGCCCGGGACTGCCAGGCTCAGGGAGGTGACAATCCCACGCTAACGTGGCTCTGGTGGCATCAGTGCCATGACCCAGAGGGGAGAGGTGGGCAGGGGCACTGCATCCTCCAGCGAGGACCTGGACTGATCCGAGAGGGCTGGTGGTGAGGATGCAGCAAGCCAGGCGGGGAGTAAATTGAGTGTGTATATCACAGGCAGGTCTGGGCTTTATTGATTTTCAATGAAAGGCTGTGTCATGAATTTTTCTCTCCCACTGTATTTGCTGCAAAGTTGCATCTTGACTCCAAGCATTAACCACTAACTAGAGAGTAAGGGTTCCTCCCCACCCCCCGAAGATGCCGGGCTGGGGGGAGGTGAGTTTGCCCATGGTCTTTCTAAGCATGTGATGGATGTGGTGGCTTTACTAATTCAAAACCAGAAGAGAAAGCCAGTATGAACAGCGGAAAACGTTATGTCCAGCACTTCAAGTGACTTATCACTAAGGGGCTGCATGTGGGAGGCGTCTTATTTGGTGGGCTGCATTATGCGTCCCTCGCTGCTCCGGGATCCTCCCAGGAAAGGTGGTCCTGGTCCCTGCTGTCCCCAAGAGGGACAGGACATCAGCTGGAGGCCTGGGGATTGTCACTGCTCTTGCTGCTTTTCCTTTCCTCTTGACAAGGGGAAGACTCTAAAATTAGAGAGGGAACATAATCCCTAAGTCAAAACTTTTTTGGAAGCTGCTGAGACATCTTGTTGCATCCTGCTTTTAAGCTGGTGTTTGGAATTTGGAGCATCTCTTTTATCTTGAAGTCATTGCTTTTAAACATTAAAGAACATTTGGAAATGAGTATAGCATGAGATGTTTTAGGAGACATTTCTCCCCATCCTCAGAAACTCTTATGAGTCTTTTGCTTCGCTGATGAACGTGTTGAGAAACTGGAGGAAAGCACTGCAACCAGCTGAGGGCTTTAAAAATAGATAACCAGCGTTTGAAGGGCTTGGGATGGGTTTGCCTGGAAAAGACGCAATGGCGAGGAGAGGTTTTACCCGGGTTTGGGTAGCACCAGGCAGTGAGATGCGCAGCCGTGGCAGCTCGAGGCCTCGTGGGAAGAAGCTGGGAAGACTTGCGGAGGGAATGTCCTGGAAGGGTTAACTCTGGTGCTGGGATATAGCTGGATGCACTGAAGCTGAAGTGTAGCAGTATGCAAATCTATCCACTTTCATAAACTGCTTAATTAGGCAAATGTTAATGAGACGTTAATTACTGTTGTGCCGGCGAATCCCACGGAACAGAGATTATGTTTCTCTTCAAACATCCAGTCTTAATTATAACTTGCACTTAATTCCACTGTCTTGCCTGGGACGGAGCTGGGTAGGGAGGACAAGCTGCCAGCTCCCGCGGGTGCCCACAGTGCCTCCTCCATCCTTGCCCACGCCGCAGTGGTGGCTGTGGGCACATGGAGATGGAGCTGTGGCCATGGCTTGGGGACAGTGGCCGCGAACCCGTCCCTTACGGCCAGCTCCTTGCCCTCAGGTCCAGCCCCGCAGTGAACCCTCCTGGTGTGTGTTGCTGGCGGGTGAGGGTGGAAAATCCCTTGTCAGGCATAAAAGCTCCCATCTTTCTGCTTCAAGGGCTTGGGAAGCCTTCGGGAGGTCCCTGTTCATGCCCCGTGTGCTCCTGGTGTGCCATGTTGCTCTGCTCTGGAGGACCCTGCCCCAAACTGGTCAGACTGGGGCGGGAGAGCCTCCAGGGTTGAGAACATCCATCCTGCGCCCAGTCCCCTCCTTCCTTGCTTTCTGTTTCTACCTGCCTTGGCCTTTCCAGCCAGACTGCGAGTGCTTTCTGCTGCCTATGGTTCCCGGTTCCTATACGGATTTTTAATTGATAGAAGTGCAAATTGCTGGAGGTCCTGCTTCCACCATGCCTGAAATGTGTGTGTGAATATTTTTAAAGCATGGCTTCAACTTGGAGATCAGCAAACGATCACTGCGATGACAAGCAGAGAAGTGGCATCCCATTTCCAATTTTAACACTTAATATTTTTTTTTTTTAACATGGCTTCCATTAATGTTCAGGATAATGTACTGCTTTCAAAGGAGATATTAGCGAACCATGAAATCTGCATCCTCAGGTTTTTTTGGTCTGTTTTTCATCCATGCATAGTCGGTGGCTGCTCCAGGCTAACTGTGAGGTTTCCTGGGTCTTTGCTTGTCACCACCAGCAAAGCATGCTGGGGCTTCGCAGGGCTGGAGGGGATGGCGTCATGAGGCTGAAACATAAGGTTTGGGCTCCATCGGGGCTTTTTTGGTACCTGCGGGGAAGATTTCTTCCAGCAGCAGGGCTCTTTTTATGCCAGGAGTTGTTTACCTCGCCGCTGCTGCCGGTGGAAAAGCCATGGGGCTGCCTGCACCGCTCCTCCTGGCAGGAGCTTGATGTCCTTCACGTCCCCAGCAAACAGGCTTTTTAATTACGCACGCCGCATCTGCATGCCTCGGAGCTTGTCGCCAGAAACCTGCAGCCAGAGAGTGGTGGCCGCCGTTGTCTTGGGCCCTCTCTGATGGCCGGTGGTGGCTGGGGAAGCTGCTCCGGGTTGCTTTGGATTTCCATCGCACACCGCTGCAGCCTCGAGGGGTGATGAGAAAGCATGTTGTCCCCCGAGCAACCCTCACTGGGGGTGATGCTTCTCCGTATTGGATGTTTTCAATTACAAAGGGTGTCAGCTTAGGTTTCGTTTTCCCCGTCATTTCTTTCTTTTCTCGATTCTGCCGTTTGATTTCCAGACAGGCTTGATATTTCCTCTCCCAGCAAGCTGGCAAACCCTGGAGACTTCTGTGGGCAGCTGGCTCTGGCGCCGCTCCTTTGATTGCAGGCAATGTCCCTCCCGTGATGGACAGGCTGGGCTGGAGGACCAAGCGCCGGCAGGCTGGAGGCTGCGCCCACCAGAGCACCCACCGCTCGGGCTGCCCTGCCGGGCTCGAGCCAGCTCTGCCTGCTCCCCCTGCCTTCTTCCAAAATCATATGAGCATGATTTATTTTTTATCAGAAAAAACGTGTCCAACAACTAGGGATTTTTGCCTTTTGTTTTCTTCTCCTCTGCATTCCGCATCTCTCGGCGTTTAAGTCCTTGTTAATTAATTAAGAATTAATTAACTCCAATTCCTTTAGTTTTTTTAAAAATGGCAGGATCTGGTTGTGTACCCCCTCACAGAGCTGCCCTCTGCTCCCTCCTCCCCTCCTTGCAAGAGCAAATCTCGAACAAACAGAGCCCTGCTGCAAAATCAACAGCTGTGTGGGAGGCAGAGGCAGCGTTTTGCATACGATTTCAATAAAATACAACATGTTTGGGAAACATGAGGGACAGAAAAGCCAATACAGGGGGGACCGAGGGAGGCTATCGCCTGTGTCGACACCCCGCTGCCGAGATGCCTCCACATGTCGGTGGCTCCTGTGCTGCTTTTCGGAGCCCCAAAATGCTGCGAGGAGGTGCCGGTGGGACTGGGTGCTCCGGTGCAGCCCCGCCTGGGTGCCAGCACCCAGGGTAGGTAGCCAAGGAGAGCAGCTCCAGCCCAGCATCGCGGGCAGAGGAGCAGGCAGGAGGGGAGAAGCCTTCACCCTGACCCACAATGTTCTGCCTGCAGCCACTTCTAATTGCCGAGCCCAGTGCCTGCTGGCTTTAAAATAAAATAAAAGGAGGAGAGAGGAGAAAGAAGGGTTTGGCTCAACGGCTCGTCTAAATTAGCCTTATTGTGCTGGGAGTTGGGGTAAATCCATTTCCACAGCACTGTATATCTTTACTGAGTGGGAAGTTGGGGGATAAATGAATGTTCTTCATATATTATCATGGCTTGACGGCGATGAGGGAGACAGAGGCGATGTGAAGGTGATTAATGAGAAAGTTTGACTTAACGAAGTGTATTTGTCTCTCATTAGGGGGAAATGAGTTCCCTTTATCACCAGCCATTGGGCTTGTGAAGTTGGGAGCGCTCTCACCTTTCTTCTTTTTCAAATGCCAGATGATTTGTTTCTTATTTACCTTTGCTCGCCAGGTCAATGGCACGCTATCACTCGCCCTGTCTGGAGTGACTGTGCTGGACTTGGGGCTTTCTTGCTACCCACTGACAGCAGCACCGAGGATGTGCGGGGGGAGGCCAGTGGGGGACAGAGATGCTCCTGGGGACACCAAGGCAGGGACACAGTGTGCTGCAGGGGGTTGCTTGGGGCTGGGGAAGCGAAGGCCCCTCTCCACTGGGCAAGGGAAGGGGGAGAAGTGGCTCTCTGGCAATCAGCCAGAGCTAGGAAAGCAGGTCCGCAGCAGGAACCTGCAATATTAACGAGTCTTTTAATGAAAAATACATCTGCTGTTCAGCTGACTCATGGCCCGAGATGCAGGCATCCTTTTTGGTTCAGCGATGGTTGCTGCAGAACCTTTTATTTTACAATAGTTGAAACAAAACTGGAATCTATTTTTAATCCTTTCTCTTTCCCCCTTGCTGCCTTCCCTTGTCACCCCGCTGTTGTGCTAACCCTGCAAAAGCTCAGTTGGTGTTTGGGAGAGGCCAAGCTGGGTGCCCTGGCTCACAGCAGGAGGACAACCCATCCCTGTACGGTCCCTTTGCCCTGCGACCCTGGCTGAGGCCGTCCCGGTCAGGGCTGCTTTGCAGAGAAAGGGAGAGCCGTGGCTGGCTGCCATTTAGCAGATTTAGCTTTTCAAGGAGGGAGGATTTTTTTTTTCCCTGCCAGATTTGGGGCAGGCTGGGCAAGATCTCCTCAGCCTGGATTTGAATTGTCTTATGGCAATCGTGACCGGAGGTGGAGGTAAAGGCCGGGCCACGACAGTTCACTCTTTGCTGATGCTTTTCATACTGGGATTTCTTAGCAATTTACAGAGAAGCCAGCCATTGCAAGCCTGTCCTGCCGGCGAGGAGCGGAAGGGTCCGGGGAGGTGGGCTGGGGTCCTGTGCAGGGTATTTGCTGCCAGACCCTGCTGCTTGGTATGTCTGAGCATCCCCAGAGGTGGAGTACATGTGTTCAGGCAGCTTCTGGCCCTGCCAGGGCCGCAGGCAGCCAGGGCCGTAGTCCCCAGGAGCTGCCTTGCCTTCCCCGCCGCCGCCGCCTGCAGCCACGGAGGGACCGTTTATCTAGAGCAAAGAGAGACCTTAGAAAAATAACAATAAAGAAAAGGTATGTGAGGAGCATCTGTGAAATAATAACAAGATCCGGGGGTTGGAGCTGCTTTCATCTGGGAGCTATTTGCTAACCGCGGGTTGCTCCTGTCCCTCGTTAGAGCGGGAGCCGGGCGGCAATGTGCCCGCTCAGATCTTCCTTTCCTTTCAAGATCTCCCCGTGGCGTCCCACAGGCTGGTGAGCCTGGCCCCTGCCAGCACATCCCTCCTGCCGCCAGCTGCTGAGCTGGTTTTTAATCTCTCTAATCAGTCCTGCATCCAACCCCAGTGGCAGTGGGAGAGCTGGGCTCGCGCCGGGCCATCGCGCCTCCCTGCTGCGTTACATCCCAAATGAGAGATGCGGCAGGGCTGTTCCTCTGCTGGGAGCTACGGAGTATAGAAACCCCATGTCTTCCTCGCATGGCTTTGTAAGGCTGAACTGCCAGCTTTGTAGCCAGTCACCTCCCAGCCAGGGTAGATGCTGGTTTATGCTTGTGCCAGGTCTGGTCCAGACCCCCGGGGAACACTTGAGCAGTGCAAGAGCTGGCAGGCACCATGCTCCTTTCCAGCTGGCTGGAAAACGTCCATCAGAATTTGCTTTTCTGGGGAAAAAGCCGGTTCAGCCAAGCTAAACCACTGTGGGACTCTGTGTTGAAACCTGGGGAGGTTTTTGATGCTCCCACATGGGTGCAGAGGAACATTGGCTCCCAGGGCCAGGCTGGGGGAGAGCAAACGAGCCCAGTGCAGGGTAAAACATGAAGGGACCCCACTAGCAGATGCTGGGGAACAGAGAGGAGGATGAGGGGGCTCCAGGCATGTGGAGAGCCCACTGCTGGCCGTGCCTTTGGAAGAGCTGATGTTCCAAGCCCGCGTTGCTCTGCCCTGCTCTGCTGCCTGCCAGCGAGAGGGGTTTGCTGGCTGTTAACGTGTGGTTATTTGCACATGGCTTGGGAAGGGCTTTCAGCACGGTCCCTGGTTGCACTTTTCCTATAATAAAATAATTTTGCTACTCTGGAAAGAGACTCTTCTGTGAGCAAGGATTAAGGCATATTTCAGAGCATTTGCTTCTTGGTCCGTGGCGTAAAGGCAGGTGCGGAAGAAAGGTGCAGCATCTGATTTCGAGGCTGGGTGGTTGAAATGTCTCGTGTGAGCTCAGGAGAGGAGGCATTTCTGCAAACCTCCAGAGCTGCAGACCTCTGCAGGTTGCCGGAGCTAAAACGTGAGTTTGTGGAGGAGAACAGTGTCAGAGCCAGGTTATGTCGGTGAGGTGGGCCGGGTCTTGCAAGCCCGTTGTCACCTCAGAGGCGAAGGGAGTGATGTGCCAGTGAGCATCTGAGAGCACACTCGGACACCGGTGTAGCATCCAGCAATGTGCTTTTAGCTGTGGATAAACACATTTACACCACTGTGCGTGAGCGCAGGATCTGACTGGGGCCTCCGCAGGAGGCCAGAAGCAGAGTGTTTAAAGGCTAATGAAGACGCACTAGAAAATGACGAGCTTTGCAAGCAGCATTCCTGTGTGCTGGAAACAGGGGTATTATGAAGTTCACAGTAAGCCCTTGGAGATCTCTTGAGCAAGAGTGATCTGCATGCTGCGCAGTGCTATTATTGGAAAGGGTGGCTTCGCTGCCTATCATCTGGCTTTGCTGAGTTAGCTCCGTGGACTCTCACCAAAAAAAGCATCTTTTCCTCGGCCATTGCCAACCCACCTACTTGGAGTGGGTGATGACTTGTTTGTTCCTCATCTCAGCTGGAAAAAGTCAGTGTCCCTGTGGGAGGGTGGGAAGAGGGAGCGTTGCAGGGTGGCATCTCCCGAGGAAAGAAGCGGATGGCTGGGTGTGGGTGTTCAGCCGGAGAAATGTTTGGTATCCCACTGCCATCTCAGACTGCTCCTGCTTGGCGTCTGCAGGTGCCCTTGGCTGCGTGCTGGGCTGGGACATTGCTGCCCATCGGGCTTGCTTGACTGAACCCTTCAGAGCTCCCAAGGGAGCTGCCTGCTGTGGCAGGGCCCCCCTGCTTTCGCTTCTTGCGGGGCATGGGGAAGCTCTTGTTTGGCCTGGACCTGGCCCAGAGCAGCCAGGCTCTCCCCCGTACTGCCGCTGCAGTGAGGCTCAGCCCATCCTGGCTTTCCCAGCGCTTTCAGGCACTGGTGTGGCACAGGATGAGACGTAGTTCCCCTCTTGGCTCCTGCTGCTTTCAAGGCAAGGAGCGCTTGCCGTGCTCCTGATCAGGGTGGGAAGCATCCTTTGGACTTAGCACTGGATCCGTGCATCCCTGCGGAGACGTGCTTCTCGGGGGATCACTCCCTGGGGCTCCGACAGCAGCCATGCTGGCATTGTCTGCCGCTGCCAGCTCTCCCGCTGCCACTCCAGCCGCGGGTTCCCCTCTGTGCCGCCGCTAACATAAATCCTCGACTCCCTTCCATGTCATACATGAGGTAGTTGCTTTGCAATGAATTAGGTTGTTGGGGTTTTTTAAAGAAAAGAGCTGGAAAGAAAAGAGCTGGAAAGCCCCCCTTTGGCCCCAGAGCCGCTGCCCAAAGGACAGGAGCAGGGAAGGAGGTGGAAGGTGCCGTGCAGGGAGAGAGGTGATATCAAAAGGAGATGAGGGATGCCCAGGTGATTGCCAACACAGACAGGAACGACAGGGAGAGATCCCAGGAAAGGGCAAAGAGCAGGGGCACAGGCACACAGCCTTGTGGCCGAAGGCCTTAAAATCTGGCTGGCGAGTGCTGGGGAGAGGGGGTGTTTCTGTACCCCCTCGCCCAAGATGCGGGAGGCAAGGTTGACCCGGCTGTCTCCCCTGGCAGTGAGCCTTCCTCCTCCTGTGCTGGCAGCCCTGCCGCTGCCGAGGCCGGGAAGGAGTTAGCCGGTGAGCTGTATTGCATCGGGGCATCAGGGGTGCGATGCTGCCGGGGCTGCCAGCTCCACTGGCCGCGTTTCCCTGGCAGGAAATCTGGGGAAGAACTGGGAGTCCGATTCCCCAGGCACCTCTGGGAGGGCAGCATTGCTCCGGGTCAAGGACTAAATGCGTTACAGAGAAGCCTTTGGGGGAAAGCCCTGGACGTGATGCACATGGAGGCTGATGCATTAAAACCTCTTCCTGCAGAGATCTCCTCCTACTTTGCAAGGCAGGGAGAGGGATCGGGCACGAAACCACCACCAGGAGCTGCCGCCAGCACTAATGGCTTACATTTGCTGGCGAGCTGGGAGCAGCCTGGTTACCAGCCTGATGCCGGCTGGTGAAAGAAGCCCTTCAAACCCCAGCCCCCTTCGAGCCAGAGCTGAGTGGCAGAGGCAGCCGAGACGCTTCCCATTGCCATGCCAGTCGGGTCCTGCTGGTCCTGGCGGCTGCCAGGCAGAGCTGCAGCCCAGGGATGCAGCCATGCCTTTGCTCCACCGGAAGGTTATCAAAGCCAATGTGTTTTTTCCAATCATTTCAGCCATAAGCGTCATGCAAGGAGCAAACCTGTTTAGTGAGAGGGCTCTCGACCAGCTCTAAGCACAAATGATATCTGGGCTCCCTGGAAGGTCGCGTTGCCTTGCTGCAGCCCAGCGCTTCCCTCTTAGGTGTTGCCTAAAAAATGACAAAACTTGCCAAATTAATAGATCTTTCCCAGAAGGGGTGCTGGAGTGGAAGCAACCAGTCATTCCTGCTCTGCCTTGAAAAATACGCATTTTCACTCTTCTCATATTTTTCCCTTTTCTCCCCTTCCATCTTGGATCTCCACACATTTCCTTTTATTCCTCCTTCCCTCCCGCCTGCACCTCCCCCCCCCCCCTTTTCATGAGCTATTTTCAAATGCCAGGACGGGTGAGATCTGGGGGGAGGAGGAGTAACCGAAAGAAAAAAAAGGGTGGTAAAATTATTTCACACATTTACGGGGGAAAAAAAAAGGTGTGGGTGTGGGGAAAGAGAACAGCTCCAATTCCCACATGACAAAAAGCAACTTCATTCATTTCCCGACGTAATTTTATCAGGTAGAAAGATTTGGTTACATTTACGCAGCCCTACAGCTCCCAGTGATGGTCCTGGGGGTGCTGCTGGTCCCCCGGGGAGGTTGTCCCTCCTGCTTTGCTGCCCAGACCTGGTGCGGGTTTGGTGTCAGGGCTTTGGTGCCGGGGGAGGAGGATGCTGAGTGGGCAGAAATGAAAGGACGAGCTGCTGAAAAACGTGGCTTTGGATTCAGCCAAACCTTTATCCAGCTTGGCCCTGGGAAGGGTAGGGGAGATGTTGCTTCACAGGGAGTGTTTTTTCGCCCAAGGGCAGTATGTTGGATGATTTCCCGTGTTTAATAAATAGGATTAAACCCCGCAACAACAGTCCTCGCTGAGAACTAAGGGGTTCAGGTTGTGATAAACTCTTTAGATGGCAAAATCTTCTTATGCTCAATTGTTTTTCCATTTAGCTGAGAAAACTGGAAATAACTGTTTTGGCTTGATCCGAACCAATCTTTAAACGTGATTTCTTTGGTTCACTGGCCACGCTGACAAATCTCGTAGCCACTGGAAAAGAGAAGAAAAAACCCCCAAACCCCAAAGGCAGCTTTTCTGAGCTGCCCGCTGCTGTGATGCTCAGGATAACACTGGAGGGCTGCTGCTGCGCTGGCTGTCCCACGTTGAAGAGCTGTCCCCTTCAACGCCGTTGCCTTTGGTGAGCTTTGGAGAAGCTCCCTGACAGGAGGAGACTGGGGACCTGGTGGCGGGCCTCAGCCTGCCCGTCTCCCCGTGGGTGAGCCCGGGCACTTGCAGCAGGCTGGCATTTCACACCTTGAGGAGGGTGACATTTTCTTTGCGGCATTTCCACATTCGGAAGCTGGCATTTCACCCAGAGAGGAAGCTGGTATTTATAAGGCAGGGCACTGGCATTTCATTCATTGTTACCATCCAGTGATTCAGACAAGGTCTCTTAGCCAGAAAGGTCAGCTGGGTCTCTGCTGTTCTTTGCTGCTTTTCGTGCTTTTTTTTTCCCCCTAAGGGAAAGAGGGAAAAACAAAGCCAAGCCACGCACCAGAACTGCTGATTGCCATTTTTCTTGCCTTGAAAATGAAGGTCTGCTATGCTACATAAAAGCTAAGACTTCCCAAAGTCTGTCTGGCACACGTGCCTTTTTTAAGGTCCTTATTTTATTTTGCTTTGAGTTCCAAAGATGCAGCCCACAGCCTGATGTCGGGGCTGTGTGGGTGGCACCAGTGTCTGCCCCAGTGCCGTGCCGGTGCTCACCGTTGCTCTAGTAATCCTCCATCATCCTCTTCCTTGGCCTGACGAGCTGAGCTGAAGCCCACGTGAACCTTAATATGTTTCAAGGAGCCCAAACCTACATTTTTTCTGGGCAAACACCAGGTTTCGTCCCACTCCGGGCCAGGTGATTTTGCATTGCCCCTTCCAAGGGCGGGTGAGGAATGAGGAGCAGGAAGGGAAAAGCAAGTGCAGGTCCCCACCGTGACTAGGGGGCTCTTGTTGGACTAGGGCAATATAGACACTGCCAGGGCCTGGGGAACATAAATAAAATCACTAAGAAGCTGTTAAATTGTGCCTGAACCTCACAAGGAACAGCGTGGGGAGTGCTGGCTGCAGAGATGTATCTGCTGCCACTCCGCAGACTGTGGCACATTCATTAAGTATCTTTAAGATGGATACACCCCCCAGTTCACCTCCTGCGAAAGCCTGGGAATTTATTTCCTCCTGAACCGTGCCATCAATCACTGGTGATAGCACCGCCTCGGCACCGCGTGGCTCAGCTGCCGAGCAGCCGGAGAGGCATGGGGCTGGCTGCCCTGCCTCGCTGGGAGGGGGCTGTCTCGGACCCCTGCACCCTGGCTGGGAAGAGGGGGACCCTGTTCCCCTGCCCTGGGCAGTGCCGCCGGGAGGAAGGCTTTCTTGCCCCACAAATGCCTCCGTGCACTTTTCTGCGCTGCTCAGGACCCCACTGCCTGGAGCCTGCCTGCAGCTGGGCTCCGCATCCCTTCGCCATCCAGCACTGAGTACATCCGTCTCTAATCCCCGCGGGCTGGCAGCGGGGAGACGAGTCGATGATTCCTCCTCTTCTATCCCCCTGCGGTCCCGGCCTCCTCCTCGGCACCCTGGCTCTGTTCCCGGCCCAGTGTTTGTTTAGCGCTTGCCAGGCGGCTGCTAGGAGCTCCTGGGGCCCCACACTGTGCCTGTAAATGCGAGAGCCCAAAGCCTTTGCAGAGAACTTGTACCATGCCCGACTTGATTCTTGGAGCTTTTATTGGAGCAGCCAGACAGGAGGGAGGAGGATGAATCCAGTGACCCTGGGCAGCACGGGAGACGCTGCTGGATGGCTGAGCTGCTTTGCTTTCCCTCCCTCCTCCGCCTGCTGTGTCAGTGATGCTTTGGACTGGAAAGGTGTGACAGGTCCACTTAGCGGGAGAAAAGACCGGCTTAGAGGGGGCTGAGCGAGCCTCCTGCCCTGCACCCAGCACTCCCTGCCCAGCCCTTCCCTGGCCGTCCCTTTCCTTCCCCATGCTGACATTTCACCCTCTGGTGCCTTCAGCTGTCAGCCAAGGTGTACATTACTTCAATTTATGGAGAGACCTGGGTTTCACTTCTTCCTGTAATTTCTTCTGATGCTTTTAATTTTTCCCCCCATATCAGCTGGGAACCTACAGATTATCCCGTAAAAGCAGAATAAAGACTTGTCAACCTTTCTTACACAGTTCTTGAGATGAAAATAACTTCCTGAACCCCCTATAATGCTTTATTTTCTGCCACTTCTGCTACTCTGAATATAATTTGACTGACTGAAGGATCTTGAAGCTAAGGGGAAAAAAAAAAAAGTAGTCTAATAATAATAATGATAAAAACTTCTCCCAAGAGGGCGATACGGGCCTGGAGACTCACACCCCAGCACCGCCTGCTCGGGCAGGTGTGAGCCCGGCTTTTGTTCCCCAGTGCTGGGTGCTGGGAGTGGGGATGGGGCCGGTCTCTGCACAAATGGGACATTTTTCAAGAGAAGAAAGGTATTGTGTCCCCTGTGATACGGAAATGAGTGGGGAGGTAAGGGCAGGGAGAGAGAGGATTTCTGATGGTAATGAGGCTTTACACTGGCTTTCTTGCCTTGCCTCCATCCCTCCCTTTCAAATGTAGGATAGGGTTTCAAGGGCTGATGTATTCTTCCCCTGGGATTGTTTGTCATGTTGTTTTTTTAACCCTGCCTGTTGTGGTTTTTAAAGATAAAAACATGGGAGCTGCAATGAAAGGGAGTTTGGGGAGGGCTGGAGATGCTGCAGGGGTTATGGTTACCGAGCTGGGGACAATGCTATGAGCTCTTGTAGGCGTAGTTCTGCTTGGGAACGCTTTTCCTCTCCCATCCCACACACCTCAGCGCTGCCGGAGATGGATGTGACCTGCTGGCTGGTTGTGAAGATGGGTGCCATAGCTGAGACCACGGTGGCCGTGCCATCCCTGAACACCCTGTCCCATCTCTGCTGTACCCCTCCACTGCTGCTGCCCCAGGCTCCTATGGGGACACGTGTAACTCTTGGACATTGCTTGTGAGCAGCCTTATAGCACCTCTTTTGGAGGAACAGCCTCTCTTCCCCTCGAGATAGCTGAAGATGGAGTATTCCTCTCGCTCCTAACTTAGCGGCTGCAATAGTACCTGTGACTGTCCAACAGTGGTGCCTTATTTTTAGTCTGAGCTTAGATTCAGCCTCCAGCCACCAGCTCCGGTCTGACATTTATCTGCTGTCTTGAGGAATGATCTGCTATTCCAAGACCCTTCCTCATGTAGGAAGCTGCGCTTGCTTGATGCAAAGGGCTGGACACAAATTTCCTGGGCAAACAGTTTCTGATGGAAAACTGAGGTTTGGGCTGAACTCAGTTTGTCACGTAAAACCTGTGCTCTCTGCTGAAGAGGTGGAACTTTCTCCTCTGAAAAGCCAGGGCTGCAAGTCCACGGACTTAGCTCCTGGGGGAATGAGGTGGGGAGCGGACAAGTTGGGTCTCGCTAGAGGAACGAGGGGGCCTTGAAGGAGCAGGAGCTGTTTCTCGGGCAGTTCCAGGGCTGCTGTTTCCTCTGCGTCATGGATGGCCGCTGAATTCCTGTGTGGCTGGCAGGGCAGTGAGCCGCCTCCGCTGGGAGGGCAGCCCGGGACGAGCGGCTAGGGCTCACCCTGCGCTTGGCTGTCAGTGGTTTTCATCCTTGGTTGATCTGAAGAACTTCACTGAACCTTCCGGGCAGCTCATCTGCCCACACTGGGCAGCACCCATGGGGATAGGAGCTGCCTGTGCCCTGCTTGCACTGCAGCGAAGGAACGCTGAAATCTGGCTGATTTCAGAAAGTGCTGATTCAAAACCCAGCCAGCGCTCTGCTGGGCTGCCGGGGGTCAGGAGGGCTCACAGGTCAAATTCACTATTCAGGCAGGAACTGTAAGCAAAGATGCCTCATGGTGAACTTTGCTGGTGTTTGCTCCGGAGCTCCCTTTTTAGCCGAAGCCCTTGAGCCGTGCTGGTGGTTGCGCCCCTGCTGCCCAGCAGACTTTGCTGCTCAGCTGTTTGATTTTTATCCCTCCTAATTTTACAAGAAGTGACAGTAAATCTATCCTGTACGCACAGTACTGTGTGGGGTGTTTAACCAATCATTCGCATCCAGATGTGTTGATAGCTTTGGGGTATCTCCTGACAATGTGGGTTGGTGCTGGATATATTACACCGTAAAAGTTAACGTTCGGAGTCTGACATTCAATCCACAAGAGCAAGCGAGCGTCTGGCGATGAGCTCTGCTGCGTGGGGCAGCCCCATCGCCCATGGGTGCCGGGAGTGTGTCCACGGGGGGCCGGGGATGTCCCCCATCAGACCTCCCCACAGACACCACCGTTTAGGGCTCCCAAGCACAGCCAAGGGTACCTATACAGCTGTATCCATGTCCGAAAAGCCCATTAGCCTGGGAGGAGGAGGAGGGGGAGCGAGGGGACATGGCAGAGGAAGATAAGGCCGGGGAGCGGAGGACTTGCTGGGAGTTAATGGGCGATGAATTGGCATTATGCCTCGGCAGGTTCTCATTTCCCTGGCTCTGTGCTGGCTCATCCCCACTCCAGCGCAGGGAGGGAGCATTTTCCCCAGTATCCCCCAGTATCCCCCCCTGCCCCGGCTGGACTGCACGGTGTGGAGCTGGCCAGGCGGGCAGCACTGGTGTCAGGGGTGCACGGGGAGGGGAACGCAGCCAGAGCCAGGGGCTGCCCCAGCACATCACGGCCACAAGCCCCCGGAGAGCAGGGAGCCAGGGTTTGCAGCTCTGATGTGCAGCCCTGGGAACTTTGGCACATGGCAGGTGGCAAAAGGGACAAAACAGAGGCAAACGAGGTTATTTTGCTGCTGCCCTCCTGGTGATGCTGAGGGAGATGCTCCATTTTAAATCAAACCCGGATCAAAACGGAAATGGCTCCTCTGCTGCTTGGGGATACATAAGGTTGTGTCTGAGCTCATAATGTAAGGGCAGCTTTTCCTGGTGAAAGCCATCTCCTTGCTCTGCTTCACTGATCTGTGCCCGCAGAACAACCCTGCATCTGCTCTGCTTTATATTGCGTTGGGTTGGAGGAGCTGGAGGGAGCTTGCCGTGGCTTCCCCTCTGGGCAGGAGCGGTGTCCGGCTCAAGCTGTTCCCGCTCTGAACCGGGGAAGGATGCTGACTCCATAGGAGGGTTATATTTGAGGCTTCCTTGGGCATGGGAGCTGCAAAGTGGTGGTTTGTTCCCTCGCTTCTAGGCACTGGGACAGGGTGTCACTCGCCAGCTCAGCCTGCACCCTCAGGGCAAGTCCCTGCCTCAGCCTGCACCCTCAGGGCAAGTCCCTGCTGGGGAGCTGGGGAGCAGCGGGGCTGGGGGCTGGCAGTGACGTCTGCCCCCAGGGCACGCTGGCATTGTGGCTTTCCTCTCCCTGGGGCAGGCAGAGGCCATCGCCTCGGCCAAAGCAGAAATTTTCTGGTGCGGTTATTGACTCCCCAGCTCAGAGATAATGGCTCTTCCCCTCGTGCCTGGAGAGCACTCTCAGCAGCAGCACCGTGACCGCTTGAGTCCTGCACTGTGGCCACTGTGTCCCCAGTGTGCTGCAGCAGGGAGGGCTCAGCACTCCAGCACTCCTGGAGCGTGACAGTGGTGCTCAGCGTAGGGTCGGGAGCATCCTGGATGGGGTTTGGGAGCCACCAGTGAGGGGTGAGCCCTGGGGCTATGGCTGCAGGGGCTTTGGCCCCAGCAGCTCTGGTCACCCTCCTCCATGCCCCCCCCCCCCGAGCCGAGAGCCACATGCAAGAGGTCCTCAGCAGCAACGGGACACGGTGGGATGGTCACCTGCAGGCCAGGCCCTGCTCAGTCTGGGGCCTTCTGTGAGATTCTTTTCCTGCTCATATTCCCTTGCACAGGCCTGGATAGATGAAATGGACTTTGCAGCCCCAAATCCCTTAATCTCCAGTATACTTAACAGTATTAGCCAGATTACAGGAGTCATACACACAGTAATTGCACTCATCGGAGGACAGGCTCAGAATTTCATGCTAGAAGGAAGCGTATTATTCATTTTCTCCTGTCTCCCACCCATCTGCACAGAAGTACATGGAAGTCATTGTAAGGATACATTAAAACACGCAAAGAAATGTCATAGCTGAAATACAGCATGCTCTCCTGGCAATTAACCTGAGCAGCCTTGCAGGAGCCGCTTGGGGTGAAATCTGCTCAATGTGGGGTCTAGCAGTGAAACAGATTTCCAATTTCAATTTATTTATTTTTTCTGAAGAAGCATGGCAATGCTGGGCACTGGTCCCTGAGCTGCTGGATGTCCCTTGGCAATATGGACCTCTGGGTCTCTCCTGTCCCCCCCTCTCCCCAAGAAGCCACCATGGTCCCCTGCATGCAGAAGGGGCCATGGACTTTGGTGCTGCCTAGGGGGACCTGCCACAGCCCCCAGCGAACCCAACCTGTTGCTGATTGTGTCTCATGTAAAGCATTCAAAGAGCTGGGGACGCAAGGAGACAGTCCCTCATCTTTACAGCTGGGTGTTTGCGTGCCCAGCGCTGCTCCTGTTTGCAGAGCTGATAACTGATGGCAGAGAAGACTTTATTGTCTGAGGAATACTTATGCAAACGAGCACAATGGCTTAATAGGGAACACCTGGAGAAATCTCCAAAGAAAGCACTGTAAATTCCCCTTCCCTTGGATTTATGGGGAGATTTTTCACAGATATTTATGGTTTCCCAGGCGTGTTGTTGTGACTCTTTAGCATAGATTTGCATGGCGTGCTCAAGGAGCTGATGAGGCACTGGGAGAGGGGAGCAGTGACGGGGCAGCCCTGGGTTCATACTGGGATTGGAGCGGCCAATAGCTCTTTAATCCCTTGGTGAATTCCCACTGTGTGCCACAGCTTGCAGCCCTGACGGCACCAGCTGAGCACCTGGAGAGGCTGATGAGCGGGGCCGGGTGAATTTAGGCAGCCCTGATGAATTTAGATGGCCCTGATGCAATGCAGGTGGAGGTAACCTCCCTCCCTGTCTGAGTGTGCTGGCTGGGAGGGACACAGGCGGGGAAGATTTATTTTCTTGCTCTTAGGGTTCAGCACCATTAGGCTGCTTTGTGGGAGCCTGTTGGGCGCTGGGATACTCCAGCCAGCTCCAGTGACAGCATGCATGTGCTGGGATGCTGTGGCTGAGGAGGGTCCATACCCAAGCAACTCTGGTGACGTCCAGGACATTAACTGGCGCTAATAAAATAGGGTGTGTAAACATCTCATCTAAGACTCCATCAAACTCTATTGCATGGCCAGGCTTTGCTTGGGGTGGCTGGGGTTTGTGGAGCTGCTTTGTGCCCTGCGAGGCTGGGCTCAGCGCTGCTGTGGGGGAACGTGCCCCATCCCACCCACGCGGGGCTGGTGCAGTGCCAACCCTCCCCCATCACCCTCTTAAAGTGCCTGCTGCTGTCAACAGCCAACCCACTAAACCGCATCTCTCTCTCCTCCTTCCCAGGTCCCTTGCCTTGCCAGCAGGTCCTTGCAAGATTTCGGCTCTGGTAAGTGCAATAGCATTCTCTCCTCGCTGAGAGTGTGCCTGTGCTAAAGCATCGCGTGGGGCTGGAGGAGTGCTGGGGCCAGGCACTGTTGCTGCTCCCCCAGCAGGCGTAAGAGCCCAAATGTGCCTCTGCTGAGGCCCGCGTGCTAGCCCAATTATTTCCCTGCGTGTGAAAATTGGCTGAGATACATCTATCGCTGCCTTTCCGTAATCCGCAAAGGGAAACTCTGCAGGCATCTGCAGTCCTTTCTGAGTAAACTTGGGTGGATGGGAACTGAAAACTTCAACTGAGTAATTGGCGTGATGATTTCAGTAAAAACCAGGACAGTTCTGCCACTGCCGCCGCAGCAGCTCTTGGGTGGGACCTGGGGGACCTTTGAAAGATGAGAAGGTGAAGTGATGGATGGGAGTGGAGCAAAATCTCCCTGGGGACCTTGCAGAGGAGCCAGGCTTCGAGCAGCATTCAGTATCTGGAAGAAACGTGAATGTCAGAGGCTGCAATCCTGGCTGCAAGCTAGTGTTGTCACCTGTGACCTTTCCAGCGATGGGCTCCTCTCAGGCCACCCACTCTGCCACCAGCTACCCTGTTTGCTTGCTCCTGGGGAGAAGCCTTCCCCAGGACCCAGCAGGGAGCAGCATAAAATTTCCCCATTCCCGTTTTCCCCCAGCGGTCCCTACACCACCGTGTTTGACATTTTCACACTTCCATAGTCGCCGCGTGTTTTCTAACTATACACTTCATCCAGCAGAAAGGGTCCTGCTTCTGTGCTGGGATAAATTAGCAGGGCTGTCTTGCAAGCAGCGGGTCTGCCGTGTATTGTGTCATCTTTGCCTTTGCCCTCTTGACATGTTCTCTTTAAAGAAATACGTAGTTATCAAAAAAGCCGCTCCTCTGTTTGATGCTACCCATTGGGTTGATAATTGAGTCCCACCGAAGGCGTTGATGCCATCCATGTGCCCAAGGATTTGTTGCTGTTGTCCCAGCTTGCATGGCCCCATTGAACTTAAGGATTTTTCTTTTCTTTAGCAGAAAATGGCTCACTGGTTGGAGCCTAAAAATGTCAAAGGAAGGGGGGTTATGGTAGTATCAAGTTTTTGGGTGCTGCTGGTGTGACCTTGCTCTGGGACAGCTGCTCCGGCATGAGGACACCACCGCCCTGAGTGTATCTGACCATGGCATGGGGCAAACAAATGCCTGCGGTGATGTTTGCTTCTTGCTGTTGCAGACCATGTATGGTGTTCTCTGGTCATCCCACCTCCATCCAGTCCATTCCTGTGATTTCCCAGCTGTGGTATTTGACAGCTTCCTGGGCTGTTGTCTGTGCAGGAGTGTTGGAACACAAGCGGCTGTGCCGGCTGTGCGTCACCTGCCTTGTCCCCTCCCCATCTGGTGCTGGTGGCACGGGCAGCTGTAAATCCTGGTGCCCAAGGGACTGGCCTGATGCCCTCCCTGCACATCCATCTCACTGGGGGGCCTCTGGCATGGCATCAGCCCATGCCAAAAACTATTCCTCGCTCCAAAACTGTGTG
>BOSO01011982.1:0-18362 GCA_018403395.1 Gorsachius goisagi | reverse complement strand
TGTAAATCATAGCCAGTTGTTAAATAACGGAGGAGAGAAGGAGGGGAAAGCAGAAGGGACTTTATACCCTTTATACCGAGAGCTTTGCAGCTACAAGAAAATCTGTGTCAGTGTTGCAACTTGCCAGCTTGGAGGACATAAGTTTCCCATCCAAACATTGCTTCTTCAGAGGCTCTCGCTACTCCCAAGAGATTTTGCAGAAATTTGTAAAGCCCAGCTTCAGCTTGCCTTCAGAGGCATTTACAGAAGAATAGTATGAATGTAAATATTTTTAGTTACTAAAAAAAAAAAAGAAAAAGGTAGAGCCAGGTTGCTTGCCTTCTCCTTTAAGCTTTCCCTGCAGTGCTGGGTTGCAGGGATCAGACTCCACCGGCTGTCAGTGGCTCCCAAATACACAGCGATGGTTCTTGGTTTGTCAATCACCCTTCACATGCAGATGACAGAAGCCCGGTCCTGAGAGGGGTTTCTCACTTCCACATAATGTACTGTTATTACTTTGATATTAAAGGGAAAGAGAGGGGGGAACCGGGTAACCGGACATATTGCTTGGCTGGAACTGTGGGGTTTTTTCTGGCTCTCTCCCTTTCCTCTCCATCTGTCCCAAGAGTCAACGTCCTCTCCATTTCATAGCCCATAACCCAGCCCTGCATTGCAGCCAGGCCAGCTGGGTTTGCCATTCCATCCCCGCTTGGCTGGATAAACCCCTTCCCATCCCTGCTTGGCTGGATAAACCCCTTCCCATCCCTGCTTGGCTGGATAAATCCCTTCCCATCCCAGGCATCGGGGCTGATGGCTTGTGGGCACCAGCTGGGGGCCATGCTGGAGCAGCCAGGCTGCTTAGCAGCCAGGGAGGTGTGAGATATTGCAACTAGACCAGAATACAACATCTGAGCAGGGAACTACCTGTCCTGCCCTGAGACAGGCACCCACCGTGAATACGCACGGACCCAGCGTTAAACAGTTACCCCACCGGGGGGGGGGGGGGGGGGGGGGAGTTTGCGGTTCTCACACCCCGCTTTGCCCTAAGAGGCTGCTCATGACACAGGGGATACGTTCCTATTTCCTACCCATTTTATCAGGGAGACCTGATTTGCACTGCGTTTCCCCTTGACAAGCTTGACACTTACCTGTCCAGTAGAAATCTCTATTTGCTGCGGATGTGTTGAAATCGTAGCAGAGCTTCAGTCCTCGCCTGTCAATGCTCCTTTCCTGAAAACACAAACCACGATGGTCTAGGGCAGAATTGTCTCTGTACTTATAATTTTCCCAAGTCATCTTTACTAAATTCATCAGGATGTTCCTGCCTGCAGGTTGGCTTGGGTTACCGATGTCCGTGGTGTTTGGGGAGCTTCGTGTTTTGCCATCAGGCGACAAAGTAGGTGAGATAAACAATAAATGGTTCATAATGATCCTCATCTATTGCAAAAAACCAAACGGGTTATTTCTAAAATTAGCTTTAAGAATTTCAAGTTTAAATGCTGTCAACAAAAAGAAAGGAATGGATTTTTTTTTTTTTTGTAATTATGCAGTTTACCATCAGCTATGTCCCTCCTGCGGCACCCAACAGACACGCTTCCATCCGGGCTGCGGGTGCCACCCGAGGCAGGCACCATGGTAGCTGGTAAATGGAGAGGGAGCCTGCATGGAACCCCAGGTATGAACACGTCAAGCAGGGAGATGGTTTGGTTCCGGAGCTGGGTTTGCTGAACTGAAATAGCTTTGAAAAACTTTGGAGAAATGGTTTCTGAAAGCTGTGGGCTGGGCCAACTGGTGATAAAAGGGACTGGGGCGCTGCAGTGAATCATCCCAACACACCGCACGTGAGCGAGCCGGGCACGTCGCACCCGCTACAGCGCCCTCCCTCGTCTGCGCATGGATGGACGCGCCCTTCGCCATCCTTTGGTTGGAAAAGACCTTTAAGATCATCAAGTCCAAAAAATCCTGAACTGAAATAACCTGCTAAATGCGTGAAGAAAACCACGTTAGGCACATCCAGCAATGCTGGGAGGGTGCTTTTCCTTCGTTCTGCATTCTCAGTGCTAGATCACTTAGATCATTTACCAGAGCTACAGAGGAGTTGCGTTTACTTACACTGGCTTGCACTAGGTCAAGTCTGGAATCAGTCATCCACGGGGTAAAGAGTGACAATATTTCACGCCCAAGTAATCTGCCTTGCGAAAGAAATGAAGCTTACATGGTGCTTGGACTGATCTGATCTTTATTTCCTGAGGAGACATATTTCCAGTCCTCCTCCTCATTATTAACACAAATGTTCAGAACCGCGTGCACTGGGCGGCTGCTAGGAAACATCCGCCGCAACAGCAGCCCCAGCAAATTCAATTTGCCCTGCCCTAATAGCAGAGCAGGTCCTTGATTAGCCAAGGTGAAGGCTGATGATAGATTGGGGTGGCTGGGGGGTGAGCTGCCTTGTTTCCGGTTTTGGCTCAGCTGGCTGTGATGGCCTCTGCGTTCCCCACGCCAGGGCAGAGCATCTCCGCATCTGTAAATCCCCCCCTTTTTGCAGGGACCAAAGAGACCAAGCAACAGAGCAGTGATGGACTCAAGCTTACTGGTCCGTGATGGAGATGTTGGCTGGCCATCAGGCTTCAGGTGGTTATGGCTGCATCAGGGAGGACCTCAGAGCAGCGTGTCCTTTAGCGTGCTCCTCCAGTCAACTACATAGAAGACAACCTTCCAGTTTATGTCCAGGCAGCACATTTTGGTGATTAAGCAGGAATGCAGGTGGAAGCATGGCCAAGGTGTGGCTGTCCATAGTCAAAAAAGAGGTTGGAGAAGCGCTGCTTATTTCAGAGACCCCAGAGCCAGGCAAGGAAAAGCAGCTGAAAATAAAAACCCTGCCCAAATGTTTTTCCCTAGCTCCTAACCAAGCAAGCCTGCTACTGCATCCCTGGGGCAGTGCTAACGCTCTAAATCATCATCCCTTTCCCGTGACAGATCCTGAGGGAGATGAATTGGCGACTTAGGAGGGAGGGGGAAAGAAAACAGAGGAATCGCAAAAGAAAGTCGTTTCACCATTTTGCCCCTTGATTACCTAACGCTGCTGGTGCTGTGCAGTGAGTGCGCAGCCCTGGTCTGAAGCCTAATGGAGCACGTTGGCGCGTGGGACGCAACTCAACTTCCCCTAATTGGCTTCATCACCAACGCACCCGCAGCAAGGACCCCATTTGTTTCACTTAGCTTCCCCCTGACCAGCGGCGCCTCGCTGCGTAAAACCCATCCATTTCCATCTCCGCCAGGCCCACAGCACCCCTGCAAGTTTTTCTTCTTATTTTGAGGCTGACATTTGCAAATATATGTATTTATACATAATCCCCTCTTTTGCTGAGGTGGGTTTTTTTTTTCTAACCAAGTTAGAATGAGACAGATGATGTACATCTTTTTTTTATTTAATAGCAAGATGCCATCAGTGCTTCAAGCTGCACATTTTGCTCCTGGAGGAGTCAGGTATTTACATGCTGGAATAATGAACCATCAGCTGAGTTGCTGCAGAGTGACAGGGACATTCTGCGTTTTATGGCTTTTTGTGAAAACAGTCCCCAGTCGATAAGTACAGCTTTTCTCTGGAGGAGAAGACCCTATTTGCAATGGATATTTCCAGGGGAAGAGGAAGCTCTGAGCTGGTACGAACCAGGGCAACCGCACAGGGTGAGATGTCGTGGTGTTGGAAACAGCCACCGATCAGTTCAATTGATCCTCGTCTAGATGGGGTTCTCTGGGAGAAATGTAATAACAACATAAATTTCTATTTTCTCTGCTGAGATTAGTGCCTTTGAAGCTCCATTACCCTACCCCTTCCCTGGGATTTGGTTTTACGGTTTTTTTTGGAATGGTCGATGCCTAAATCTGAACACCTGGTAGGCAGCAGCATCCTCCACCCCAGGAGTGTGTTGGTGGCAGAGGAACATCACCCCAAGGGGGTCACGGCTCCCCTGCACACATGGTCCAGACCCAACCTGCCGACGCAAAGGGAAGAGCTGGAGAAGACCTGAAATTTCCACTCCTTGAGTGACCCTAACACTTGCAACAGAGCAAAAGAAAGAAAGCACGGAGCCAAGTCGAAGTGCAGTGCAGGGGTTAATAAAACCAGCAGCAATAAAACGTTTTGAAACATTTGATAAGAAACTGTTCCTTGCTTCCAGGCTTGAAGTCTCCCTTATTTTTCTCCCTCTTTCAAAGATTTGAGAGCGGGAAGGATTTTAAATACATCCACATAACGCAGCTTCAGACAGCAAACAGGATTAAAACCCGACTCCAGAAAAGGAAAGGAAGTCAGATTACTTGTCAAAATTAAATTTGCCTTTGGATGCCATTACTTTCTACATTAAAAAGCTCTGGGGATTAGGAGATAAAAGCGCTAAATCCAATCTGGAGACAGGCTCAGAGGAAAATGTCAGCCAGCCAGTAATCCAGGCTCTTTTCTCTAATAGGATCCTCCTGAAGTCAAAGAAAGTGAGAATAATTATTTAATTCCATTTTAGAGTCTGGCTTCTTTATCGACCCGGCTCAGCATCGCTGTTTCAGTGGTAAATCAACTGGTGGCATGGACTTTGCAGCTCCCACCAGCTCCGTGAGCCGTTCGCTTCGCCCTCCGTGCAAAACGGGCCCCATAGGTCTTTGTGCCGTTCTCCGATGGATTTTAACGGCGACCGAAGCGTGCCCAGCTGAGGAGCAGGGAATGGCCAGTCTGGACCTAAGTGGGTTGCTCGGGGGTAATTCTTCACCGGAGCCCATGGCCAACAGTAAAAGTCCTCTCCCGGGTATTTTTTTTCTTTTTTAAGGGTAATAAATAAAACCACACATTATGCTGAAGCACAAATGTGCCATCGCACGTCCTTATGCCATAACCCCCATAAAAACCCGACGCTTTCCATCTTCCAAAGACCCAGAGGAACAGAGCCTTTTCCAGCAGATTCCCCTTCATCTTTTCAAGTACAGCCACCGAGCCAAAATTACAGTCTGCCCCAAATATCCTAGCACCTACAAGACTGTAACCATGGTTGCACAGTTATCCGCAGGCACGGTTATCTGCACAGACACGCATGTATTGACTCAGAGGATGATTTAATTCTTCGGCGTGGTACAAAAGACAAGAGAAGCCCCGTGCCATCTGACACACCGATGGATTCATGCCAAAGTTTTCTTTAACCCGAGCACCGGACGGAGCTCTTTGGCTACCACCGGGGATGGAAATTAGCAATCAATAAACATCAAAGCGCGTTAGGGCTTAGCGAGAAACCGCACACGGAGCAGGGCTGGTGGGCACGTGCTCTGGCTGCCAAACCCAGGGAGATCAGAAGATGGGCTGTACTTGGTCTTGTTTAATGCAGGCCCAGGTGATCCTGGGAGTTCAGAGGTGGGCAAGAAGCAAGCACTAGGTACGAGAGTGTTATTTTTAATAGGAGAAGGAGAGCAGGCGTCTCTGGAGAGCTAGAGAGATCATGCACTGGCATTCAGTTGAATGCGCGTGTCAAACTGCAGGTCAAGAATTATTTATCCAGAGTCACTCTTCAACTCTAAAAAGGAATCCAAAAATAACCTTGGAAAGAAGCGATAGGGCTCTACCATCAAGTAGGGCCAAGAAAGGCTCTGCTAGACCCCAAAGACTTTGGGGCTGGAAAATGCACCTCCTCATGCAGAAGCTGTGCAGCTTGAGGGTGATACAGAAGGTAAGTGAATGTTTAACAGGATGAAGAAAACGGCTTTTAAATCCTCCTATGTGTTTGCCAAGTACTTTTTTCTGCTGGTTCAGGCCCATGTTGGTACTCCAGCAGGGAAGTGCAGTGCAGGAGGCTCCGGCAGTGTCCCCAGGATCAGCACCAAACCTCCCTGCCAGGGGCTGCAGGGATGAGAGCCGGCGATGCCTGCGAGGGCTGCCCCCGGAGCGGGCTGCCTCCGAGGCGGTGGCGACTGCCAGTCACTGGTGGTGGCCAGGGGACTGGTGCTGCCCATGCACCAGCCATGAAAAGCCCTTCTTACTGGGACAGCACAGGGTTCTTCTGTGCAGGAGTAGGGCCGACACCCCCTCTGCAGTGCTCCACGGGCACACTGAGATGATCTGAGCAGCTCCTTTTCATTTTTTCGTCTTGTTTTCCTAACATGGTTTCTCCCCAGCCCATCCTGTGGATGCCTTGTTACTTCCTGGCAGTGACAGGTAAGTGCTTGCACAGAGATGTGGAGGGACCAAACTTAAGTCACGAGCAATACTTTTCCCCCCATGGGAGCACCTGCCAGTGCTGGTGACTGCCTGAGGGCAGGAAGAAAAGCAAGCAACCTTCCACATCACCTTGACCCTCAGCAAAGCCAGATCCAGGAGACCCCCACCACTTCCCTTCCAAAATTAAAGACCTGCCTCTGTCCTTCAGATCTGAAATATCATGCACGTGCAAGTAGAAAGGAGAGCAAGGCCATTGCCACCAAACTTGGCAACCCCGTGTCCTGCCCACAGCTGCTGGAAGGGCTGGCCCGTGCCACCCATCCCTCCTGCAGCCCAAAGCGCACCCTGGAAGGAGGGTGCACCGAGAGGCACCGCCGCTCGCTCCATTTGTTCCTCCTTTTGCAGCCAAACGCAGCATCTTCAGATGTCTGAGCCTGGGGGCATGTTAATTTATACAAATGACAAAGGGCAGCGAGGGGAAAAATTGCAGCAAAGCCAGCCAAGCAGATGTGCTGGGGGGGTTTCTGGAGCTGGCAACGTTTAATGACAGAGGAAACCATTTGGGTGACACGGTCCCACTGGGATGCCATGGCCAGTGCCTGTGCCAGCCCTGCCCTTCCCACTTTGGCACAGGGAAGGAGGCTCTTCATGCCTGATGCACTGCTTTTTTTTTTTTTTTTTTAATTAAACTAGCTGTAGGGAAATATAACATTTTCCTTCAGTAATTCATCCCCATGGCTCCCCTATTTTGTCATTTTAATTAAAGCCAGCCCCAACCACAGTTTGGATGTTTGCGGCGATTAGTATTAAATCAAGCTCAGGCCTTAGGGACTGGCCCCTCTTTTGCTTTTTCTTGGGTTTTTACAGAAAAACCAACACAGTGTGAGGCCTGAAAAGGGCAACACCGCCGCCAACGCAGAGACTTCAGTCTTCGTTAGGGAAGATTTTAGCTCAGTTTACTGATTTCCCGCTGGCTTTGCTCATCAGCTGGAGAGAGATGGTCAGATCTGAGGCTCTGATGGCAAATGTGAGGAGAACCAGCTCCTGGGGGCAGGACCATGACTGCCACCATCTCCTCCTGTGAGCAGCTCATGGGTTTCTCTGGGATGGAGAGCGGGCAACAGGGTTGTCTTGGGGTTCCCGTGGCTTAGGGCTCCCACGGCTGAGCTGAATTTTTCAACCAGGTATCTCGACTTGAGTTTTCTTTGGAGAACAGCCAGCTCCTATTTTAATTGTCTCTCAGTAAACTTGCTCTGACCCCTCATCTCGCATGCACAGAGCAAAAGGCAGCCCCAGAGCCTGTAACGTCGGGAGGCACGGGAGCTCCGTTCCCTGCCCCGGGCAGGCGATGCCTGACCTGGCTCTGGCCATCCCTCCCTCCCCAGCAATCCCTCCCAGCATGTGCCCAGCCTTATCACTGGAATTTTCCCTTAATGCCTCTCTGGAACCTTTCTTTCTTCAAGGTTAAATAATTTGCCCGGAGCTGCTTTGATCACTGTCAGTGTTCTAATCATGAGCTGTAAGGTATTCAGTGTTTTTCCTTAAACCCACAGCTTCGAGGCTAGGCAGTTACCTGGGAATCGCACGGTTTGCTTTAAAAAAGCTTTTGTTGTTAGCCTTTAGAGTGCCAGAGCAAAGGTGGAAAAACATGATCCATGCATCAAGTAACGGCTCAGAAACAAAAAAAGGAGGGAAAGAGAAAGGAACCAAGGACGGATTTCCTAAATGGGATTTTTTCACGCAATCACAAGTTTTCCCCGTGCCTATTTCAGGGTATTTCTGAGCAGAGCATGATGGTGCTTCTGGCAACCAGCAGTGCCCAGAAGTTACTCCCTGGTCAGGGCACATTTTCATCATTGCCATAACCTGAATTTCAATCCCAGCTGCTTCCCAGCAGGGAACAATTCCTGGAGGTGCACAGGACCAGAGCCTGGTACGAGCTGCCTCTGCTGCCCTCCTTACCCACCAATGGTCACCAGCACCCATCCCCGCAGCCCCCTGAGGACTCAGCTCATTCTAATGGCCTGGCCACCCCAGCCGAGCCCTCACCCCCACCTCTGCAAGGAGAGGAGCGCGGTGGGACTCCAGCTGAACCAGGGAGGAAGATGAGGCTGGCAGGACACCATCACCCAAGTCATAAAACTCAAACCAAATACCAAAGCCACTGGCTGAAGGCTAAAGCCACGCAGGGTTGTGCACATGGGTGAATGTGAGAAACCTCCCCCCCCCCCGAAGACGGCGGGTACCTTCTTTTGACATTGCAGACAGGCACCTCTGCAGTGCGGGAGGACGCTGGGCGCTTCACTGCGGCACGGAGGCAAGCACGCCGGCCAAGGGGGGAAGCGAACGGGAGGCGATACTGCCAACTCCAACCATCTGAGCAGAAGCAGATGGAAGAAACAGGAGGAAGCATTGCAGAATGAGTCAAGATTGTGATTTTGCACAAGGGAAAACTGTTCGTTCCAAAAGCAAAAAAAAAAAAAAAAAAAAAAAAAATAGTAATCTTGTCAACAAGTCCCTGCGATCGTGGAGACCACGAGCCTGCCACGAGCCCTCGCAGGAACACCTCAAACTGCCCCAGCTTTTTGCTAGAGCCCAGCTGCTGTTACTGAAAGCATGCACAGAAATAAAGGTAATAAAAATCAAGGGCTGGGCAGGCAGAAGCAGGATTTGTGTTTTGGTTTCTCATCCCGTACACAATATGGGGAGGAGAGGAGCTGCAGATGCAGCAGCCACCCCGTGCCCCTGCCCTGCCCGGGCTCCCCGCCCCGTGAGGGCGCGCATCCAGCCACTGGATATCCATCTCACCTCGACCCCTAGAAAATGAGACAGTGTATACAAATATCGAAGTTGAAGCCTGAATACCGAGACCTCAGAGAAATAGCAGCCACATCAAAATGCCAAGCAAAGAATGAAAATGTTTCAGCAACGATCTTAGCCTCTAAAGGGAAGACCCAAAATGCTTGCACTAACCTAGAAGTGCAGAAAAACCTAAAACCTTCTGCTTTCAGCCACTCAGGCTTATAGAAGCTCCTTGGTAATGACTTGGTACTTAATTAAGTCGTTAAAGTTACTCATCGAACCTGACTCAGGCTAGCCTAGGACAAGGCTGCCGAGGCTTTCTGCGATGGAAGGCGCTTTAACCCCATCCCTGCCCAGGATCTCTGAGCTGCTCCCTGCTCTCACCCCGCCATCGGTGTGTGCTTCTCGGGGCCTCCCCTGTACCTCAGGGTGCTGCACGTTGGCATCAAGCTGTGTCCAGATGTTGGGAAGGCTGGGGCCAGTCTGGATCCTACCCCATGTCTCAATGTTATATCTGAAACATCAAACTACGGATCTGATGGATGCCAATATTTTTGCCGTGGGGCATGTTTCTGCCTGTGCCCTTTTGCTGCATCACACCCAGCTTCCCACGGGCCATGAGTTTTGGGAGGGGGGAGAAATGGGAGCCTGCAAGGCTGAGGAAGCATCATGTCAGAGCTCTTTCCTGCTGTCCTGTTTCCAAGAGCAGCCGGTCCCAGAATGGAAGCACCGTTTGCTCCATCACAGGAGTGCTGCAGCTGAGGGAGGGGGTGGATGCAGCCCCCCAAGCTGCAGAGGGGCTGCGAATGCTGTGGGCTTGCAGTGAAACACCCTGCATGGATGAAGTCCCCAAACTGACCTCCCCGGCCTTTAAGGGCGAAGGGGTGCATCATGCCCATCAGCCCAGTTTTATGCGAGTGCTACAGAAATGCTGAAGAATAAATTAAATGCACCCGACTCCCCTCAGCCAGAGGAATCAATCTCATTTGCACGTCTCACCCACAACCCTCAGAGTGCCGATGCTGGGAGAAAATTCCTCCGGTTTTCCTGTTTTCTCCTTGTCTGTCCCCGCAGATGTCTCCCCAGTCTCCCCCGTCAGAGCTCCCTTGGACAGCCATATGCCAACGCCACGCTGGGAGGATGGAGCTGAATCAGACCCCAGGGAGGGAGGAGGATGGGCACCTACACACATTCGACTAAGTTCTCGAGGTGCTGCTTGGTGCAGAAGCTCAGCTTCTGCTGCCCCCCCCTCCCAGCTCACGAACTGGGGTCTCTCCCCTCCCACCCCCCAGTCTCCCCATGAGCAAGACATTCCCAGTGGCTGAAGGGGGCTTGGTGACAGTAAAGCACAGCTCGCTGCTGCTAAATTAAGGTGTTCTTGAGAATGACATGGCAGGGATCCGCAATCCTGGTTAAATGAGCACCGGGGCGTCGTTCCCCTGGATGCTGTAGTCTTCAGCTGCTTCCAAGCAGAAAGGAGCTTCCATTTCTGGATAATTCAGCATTTTCCCAGCTACCACGTTAGCAGTGAAAGCTGACCCCCATAGCTGCAAAACCAAGTTCTGCAGAGACTTCGGCTGCAGGGACTCCGTGGTTTATTGCAAAGGAATCAGTTTTGCGTTCCAAAGGAAAGCTTTCTGCGCTGGCTTCTCCCGGTGTTAAGACGAGCTATAAACTCAAGCTGACTGGAAGCCTGAAATATTAATTGATCAGCCTACTTCTGCTGGCCACACAGAAGTAATTGCTATGGAGTAAAACAGAGAAAAGATCCATTTATAACTCTCATGGAGTATTTTTCCCCAAAGGAAATTAGCACCTCTCTCCTAAATAGGGACTGTATGATTTTTTGTCTCTGCATGCTTGACACACTTTTCTTTTTTCTCCTTCTCTCATCCTGAAATGAGCACACCTGCTGGGTAAACAGCAATGTGAGAGAAATGCTAAAGAATGGGAAGAAGCGTAACTCGCAAGTTCTTATCACACATGCTAGAGAAGGGCTGGGGCGATACGGCTCTCCGGCTGCCCGCGGGGGAAATCTGGCGGTGTAAACACGCACAGGTACAGAAGCAATTGAAGATTAGAGCTGAGAGTCTTCTACGTGGGTCGGGTACATCTCCAGCGTGGGGTTTACACGCCGGTGAGCCTCAGGAGGAGCCGGGGTACCCAGCGAAGATGTAGCTGGGAGGTAAAAGCACATGCTGAGTGTTGGCTGCCTACCTCTGGGAACAAGTACGGAATCTGCAGGCGTGGCGGCTGAGCCAGACACTGGAGACATCCTTGGCCTTGTCGGTCTCGAGCCATGGGATAACTGAACAAGAGCTAAGTGAAAACCAAGGTCAATGCTGCGATCAATGGACCTTGCAAGATGAACTTTGTTTTCATATAAGGTTGGACTCAGTGCTTGCCAGACAGCAAGGTGATAAGAGAAAAGTAGAGGCTTTGTTTTGGGGTGGGTATAAAAGGATGTAAAGGCATTAAATAAAGTGATCCTGATGCTGCTTGCGCATGAATTCGGGGGCCATGCCTTCATTGCCACACCTACCCTTGCACGTGCCGACGGGACCAAACACCCAACCCGTGCTGGGTTTGGAGGGTGGGAGAAGATGCTGGTGGGAGGGAGGATGCTCTGCTCCTCCTCCCGGGTGACAAATGCCATCGTCACCCTTGGGAATGCACCCGTTGGACTGAGGCTCCCCGGGAGGTAAAGCAGACACATTTCTGGGGTTTCATCCTTATCACTAACATTATAACTTGTCTGCTTCCAAACTGAAATGCAGTTTATGGTCAGGAAATCCTTGGCCATAAATTGATAAGGTCTAAATTAATTGGAGCTAGCTGGGAAAGGACTCTGGAGCCCACTGTGGCTTGTTCCATAAAAACATCTGGTTGAAGCACAGCTGGAATGGCCTGAACATGAAACACCTCCCTGGGACCACAGAGCTGGACAAGAAGCATCCAAAGGGATGTGCGATAGGAACAGGGCACGTGCTTTGTCAGCAAAACTGCTTTTTAGAAGTGAGGATGAGGGATGGCTTGATGCCTTTCTCCTCGCAAGCTTGAGGGTCCGGGTGTGCTCCCCAGCTGGCACCAGCACCCACTGACAGCCCAGTTTGACCCGCAGCGGCACAGGGATGCATTTAATTGTCTCTTCCCGCGGAAAGAATATTTACACGCAATGAGTAAAAAATGATGATGTGGTACCAGCTTTATGGGCTTGGCTCGGCGGCGCGGAGCAGGAGGAAGCCTGCAAAGCCCAGCGTTCATTACGAGCCGTACGTCCTTGGCGGCTGTACGTAATAGTCTGTTCCTAATGAAGCTTGAACTGAAGCCAGTGAAGTTGTACAAATGTAAGGGAGAGGAGGGGGGGAAAAAAAAACCCAACACACCCCAGACTTTGTGCTTTAAGTCTGCATTAAATCTTGTCTGCTGAGCAGATATTAAATATTACAGATCATTTTCCACCTGTGGGTGATGAGAGGCAACGACGCTGAATGCAGCACCTGCTGTATTTCATGTTTAGGCCTAGCACGCTGGGTATCCAAGAGAAATGTATTGGAAAATATAGCTCTGCACATGTTGTTAAACATGATATATGTTGTACCAAATTCTTCAATGGTTTGGCACAGTCTGTTGAGCCACTGTAATGGGGAGGAGGAGGATCCTTTGCACAAACCCACCGGTTTATGAATGTGGACTTTATACGCGAAGCTTGACTGCGATTTATCAGAGTAGATCTGGCGGCTCTGGGAGTGATTTGGAAACAGCAAGTCACTTAGTACACTGCCTCCAAAATGGAACTAAATAAAACCCCAAGGAATAACCCAGTCCACGGTCACTGCTTCCATCAAGCTCTTTGCTCTCGACATGTGTCCATCTGCAGTTCTATTACAGTGCTGCTACAGGAATATCTGTCCTGGTTTTAAGTGTTTCAGCTTTCTAACAGAGATGCTGCAGTTTTATACTTTCCCTTTCCCCCTCTGAACACCAGTAGGAAGGAAGGCGCGATGTTGGCAGAGGGATGAGGGGGGAAAGAGTATTTTATGGGGCTGCTCACCGGCTCCTGGTCACGCACGCTCACAGCTGGCTGTTGCTGGATCTCTCTCTGCAACCCTTTTTCCATCATTCCTCGACAGGGAAGGGGTTGAATCCCCATCCCTTGGGTTATTTAAAAGCCAGGCAGACGAGGTGCTTAGGGGCAGGGTTTAGTGGTGGGATGGCAGGGGTAGGGGAACGGTTGGGCTTGATGATCTTAAAGGGCTTTTCCAACCCAAACGGTTCTGTGACTCTATGACATTTTCTGTGGCTTTCGAGAGGTTAATCAGAATTTCAGACTGGAAATATTTTTTTCCCTGATGTTGACGCTCTGAGAACCGAGCCAGCAGTAAATGCCACCCGTCCACTTGCAACTTGAGTGGGGAGCTGTACCCGCAGAGCTTGACAGAGGAACATTTAATTGTAAGCAGAGCTTAGGCTGGCTCAGGTCATTACTGGGGCTTGATCAGACACAACTGAAACCATTAAGAGCTTTGCCAGTGACTTTATCCGGTGTTTTATTTAATTCCCAACAGATCCAGTAGGAGCTGGTCTTGCTCCTGTTAGTCACTGATCCCACCTTGGCACCACCGACATTTGAGGGGTCCCTGGTGGTCTCGGAGAGGAGTTCCCTACCCTGGCACCCAGGGGCTGTGCAGAATTTGGGGACCAGCGAGCACGGGTGCTGCACGGGGTCCGTTGCTTTGGGGAGGAGCGGCCCCACGAAGGTGAGACACGAGCGCGCTGTGTTTACTCTGACCCGTTTGCTCGTCAGGTGAAGCACAGCGCAATACATAACCCTCCATGACAAACAGATTTTCCCCAAGAATCCCATAAAGGACTTGGAAAGGACATTTATGGCTTCATAAAGCACTTTGCTAACGACTTGCTTTACCACTGCTAAATCAACTGCAATCATTTAGCGCTGTCCTCTTGTAACTTTCCACATTTGGTCTACAGGGGGGGAAAAAAAAAAAAAAGTGCTGACATTTGCAAAATACATCTCAACCCGTATTAGATGGTGTTAATTAAAATGACTTGCTGGGTAATGAGCTACAAAAAAAAAAAAAAGAAAGAAAAAGAAATCAATCAGAGTCTTAGCGGAATTAAATCCAGCTAGCCTGGCTCTGCACCGGCGTGGGCAGCACCGGCCGCTCCGGCTCCGGTGGCGTGGGGCTCACCCCCCAGCTTCCTTTGACCAATGAACCTTTCCACACAGCACCTCCTTCATCCCTGCCACACGGTACAGTGGGGCTCGTGTCCTTCCGAGGATTAAACGGCTCCCGCGGGCGAGAGGAGCAGCCAGGCATGCCTGGCAAGGCACGGGTGGAAAGCAAATCCTTCTGCTGCCCTTTTTCCCCCAGTGTTTCTCACCCCATCCCCTCAAGAAGACCCTTTCCATCATCCCTGAAGACCAAACACTGGTTGTGCTGGTTTTGGCTGGGGTAGAGTTAATTTTCTTTACAGCAGCTCGTCCGAGGCTATCTTTTGGATTGGTGCTGAGGCTGCCCTGGCTCGCCCTGGCTCCGCTCGCAGCATGCGCTTCAAGACCTGGCTCCGATCAATAGCGGCAGAGAAGTCAAAGGATGTTCCAAAAACAAGACAAAAAAAAAAGCAATGAAGAGGGGAAAAAAAAAAAGCGCAATATGAAGGAAATACACTGCTCCATCCCCCAAAAGGTGCCTTTCAGGCGGTTAGGTTGTAGTGCAGATTAACAGCGAGGTGAACATTTTATAACATCATTGCAAGCACCCTGCGCATTTGAAAACTGAATTACAGAATGAAATGTAAGCACAGCTCCACAGCGGAGGATTTCGGGGCTCTATTGTGGAGCGAGGCTTGGCTGTGTATTCTGTAAGCGTTTTGCAGCTTCTGCTCCAAAATTCATGTAAACATCTGCCTTAGTTTAAGTGCTTCCTTAACACCAGTGCTTTACTGAGCAGGGGCCTATTTCAGAAAATGCAGTACAAGGCTTCTGCCTTCTAAAGCGCTTATTAAGTGTCAGAGCAAAATGAGCAAAACTTGCTGGTAAAAAGGAGCCCGGCTGACAACACTGGAGAAAAGTGGCCTTTATTCATCTTCTGAACAGGTACATTCAGGCAAGCGGCGATAAAAGCACTTTGCTTTTCCCAGCCCAGCCCAGGGAACAATATACAGAGAGAGAAGCAGCTCAGGCTTGCAGGCTTGCCCCCCAGTCCATACAGCATCTCATAAATAACGTGATGGGCCGTGTTCATTGATTCTCTCGAGAGAGAGACCCCGTCATCCCCGTTACCAACCTGGGGAACCGCAGCAGGGGCTCTGGGGACAGAGCCAGCAGCTCCAGCTCAGCTGGGCTGGGCAGGCTCTCCCAGCTATCATGAATTTTAGTTAAGTCCCTCTCAATCTGGGTTTTGCTTCAAAGCGATGCTGCAGAACCAGAAGTTTGTATTTCCACACTTTACTTACTAGACCACTACATGGATCCCGCATGCTGGGTCCAAAACATTCACATTTCGCCATTTTAACTGTGTTTCTAAACGAAGGGGGGAGGAAGAGTTAAAACAGAACCAGAAGATGCATGGGTTTTTCCCCCCCCTCTCCAGCTCTCATCACCCCCTGTGCATTCAGGCACACTGCAGAGCTAACACACCTTTCACATCTTTAAATAAATAAATTATGACTGCACAAGTACCCGAGAGCCTCCCCAATCTCCTCCCCCTGTTCTTCCTTCCCCAGCTGTGTTTCCCGGGTGCACAATGGGAGCCGGGGCAGAGCCGACTGAAATCAGCAGGTGGCTTCAATAGGGAGAGGGAAGAGCATCTTCTGTTCCCAGCACCCATGGGAGAGAGCTCCCCTCCCATCTTCTGCTCGCTCCCATTATCCTGCCAGTAACAATGAGGCACAGCTGTGATTACGATGTAGGAGGAGAAGCCCTGGATGGGGCTCAATAAGGAACCCTTGCTGCTGCTCACACACCCATAGCAAAGGAGAGGACAAAAAATCCTGCGTGTCACCAGCAGCAAAGCAGGCACCATCCCGTGGACCCGGGATTTTGGCTGTCAGCCTTTGGGCTGCTCACCAGCAACAACTGGCGTCGCGGCACGGAGCCTTTCCTTCCTAATGTAGACCCAAATAATTGATAAGCGCTGTCAGAAAAGGTTTGAATGAAGGCAACTGTGCCAACAAACCCTAAGTAGAGGCTTTTATTTATTCCAGCAAAGCCCCCGGTGCGTGACCCCGTGAATCAGAAGGATGGTCACATAGGCACTTCAGATTTAATTTTCTTAAATAATGTATTGTTAAAAGGGATGAGAGCTGGGGAAGTGCTCTGGCAAGTCTGTTGGTGGTGATATACTGAAGGCAGCTCTGGAAATGTCATCGTGGCGATACAGCTCTTCGGAGGACGGGGCAGATCATCGATCCAGATTTAAGCCTATGTAAAAATTGGATCATGTGCAAGAACACATGTAGCAAGTTGTTATGAAAACCCCTCCGCCTCCCTGCTGACAGTGATAAATATCCTGGAATTTTCCCCAGCGAGTGATAGGAGTGCCAGCCTTCACTCCGGGGAAGGCAGAGCCGGAGAGACAAGTGGGAGAGCAGATCAGGAGGGAAGTGGACGGGGTTTTTATAAAGCGGGAGGGATCTTGGCAAGCGGGGGTGAAGTGTTTTGACAAAACTGGACACCTACACAGGGCTGGAGCGTGCTCTGGAAGCTTAGGATGGATGCGACCCCCTCCTCGCCCCCCGCGATATCGCATCGAGACGGGAGTGAGTTCGCTCTTCACACCTCGGGAGGACTGGAGCATCTCCCCCACGCTTTCACAGCCAGCAAAAGCCCTCACATTTTCTTAAAGGAAGAGGCTAAGCAAACAAATGGGAGTAGAAGCTATTCATCGCTGTCTGGAAACGATTCTCTTGGACTCCTATGAAGTTCAAAGGGTAAAATATAGAGGTGGGCATGCTCGGCTGCGCCTGAGCTGCTTTCAGCATAGCTCTGCTCCCGAGATGCGTGTGCATTTTTAATTACCTGTGTTGAGAGAGAGCGTGTTTTGGTAACTGGAATAAAGATGGGAAGATAAATATAAAATCCCTTTTCAGAATGAATTTTTACAGAAAGCAAGCCAAGGTTTGTGCACTCAAAAGACTCCAGATCTAGCACGGGGACCTTTGCTGAAGGGAGATGGGAGCTGGGGACTCGGAGCAGTCGCTGGCAAGAGTCAGCAGCCAGACTCTACGCTTGTCCCTTCCT
The DNA here is from genome assembly GCA_018403395.1 of Gorsachius goisagi. Lineage (NCBI taxonomy): Eukaryota > Metazoa > Chordata > Aves > Pelecaniformes > Ardeidae > Gorsachius > Gorsachius goisagi. The sequence goes on along the minus strand of BOSO01011982.1, from coordinate 1,119 downwards.
CTCTCTGGTTTTTAGTTGTGTCCCAAAAGTAACACAATCCTGTCCTCTATCCCCCAAAAGCACCGGGCACCAACACGGGGAGCAGCAGGGAGACTTCAGCATGCAACTGGCATTGGGGGGGTGGGGAAGGAATCCTCCTCTCCTACTTGTAAACTTGGCAGGACTCCCTTTAGTAAAGCGCAAATTAAAAAAAAATAAATGCCCAAGTCATTAAAAAAATGTATGGGTTAAAGAAATCATCACCACAGATAGAGATGCCAGGGGAGCCTGTTGCCTTCAGAAAACACTTATCAGCATCCTTGTCAGGAGGAAGCTTTATTTTCCTCTTTCTTCATAAACTACCAAAGATGACGGAATGCAGAAATAAATGATGAATGAAAGCCCTTAATTAAATACAAACCAAGAGGGACTCGGGGCACTGTATTTTAATTCAGTCTTCTGACAGCACTTCATAAGTCTGAGGACAACGTCTTACTCCCATTCTGTAATGCAAATGAACTGCTGCACTACCAACCTTCACCCCCCCGACAGAAAAGATGACAGAGTTGGAAGCTTTGGGAAAAACACCTCTGAGAGGCCAAGTAAAATTAGCCATTTTTTGAGGAAAAACGCTGCAGCAAGTGGTTTGCTTGGGCTCCAAAAGCAGAGCCCTGAGCTGTGCATGTCCTCCTCAGCCCACCTTGGTTGGGGGTGGGTGTGTGTGCATGGGAGCCGCATTCAGCCACACCAAGAGAAAGGGCTCACGGATGGAACCAGAGGATGTGGGAGGAGACATCTGGGGAAGGGGCTTCGTACACTCATCTTTGCACATCACAAGATGAGTCCTTTCTGTTGGCGGGGGGTGGGGGGAGTGGGGGTGTCTGATCAGGCTCACGTGGCTCTGAGCGCACGTTGGTCCCGAGCACCACAGTGCAGCCGGTGCCTGTGTGAGCATAGAATCATGGAATCATTGAGGTTGGAAAAGACCTTTAAGATCATTGAGTCCAACCGTTAACCTACCCCTGCCATCCCACCACTAAACCCCGGCCCTAAGCACCTCATCTATCCTTCTTTTAAATACCTCCAGGGATGGGGACTCGACCACCTCCCTGGGCAGCCCATCCCAGAGCCTGACAGCCC